>JAAEAF010005616.1:0-30270 GCA_011037195.1 Triatoma infestans
TACCCCAGGGCATTTTCTGATCGGTGCCGCTCTTGTAGCATTACCTGAGCATAATGTTGAGCAAATTCCTGCCAATACACTTTTCCGTTGGCAACTGATACACAAACGTATACAAGATATGTGGAAAAAATGGCGTTTCGACTATCTAAACACCTTGCAGCAGAGGGTGAAATGGAAAGTATCCACTAGAAATATCGAAATAAATTCACTTGTACTATTAAAAGACCACAATGTACCACCTTTACATTGGCCCACTGGTCGAATAATAGAACTTTATCCTGGAACAGATGGAGTAGTGAGAGTAGTCAAGCTGTTAACAGCTAAAGGAGAATACGTCCGACCAGTCTCCAAGCTTGCGCCTTTGCTTCCGTTAGAGGAGACTAGCCAAACATCTTAATTTTTCCTAGGAGGAAAAATTGGGGGGGCGGTATGTTAAAGCCTCGATTAATTTAGAGTAATAATAATTTGAAAATATCAAGTTTAATGTAATATAAACAATCCCCACTACTGCAGTGTACAACATCAAACAAGAGGACTTTGGACGTTTGAAGTTGAGCGGAGCTACAGTCAGTCTTGGCCAAGCTATACTACATTCTTATCTATTTTTTTGTCTGTCGGCAGCCCAGCTGGATGCAGTTGGAAAAGTTCTAATTATCAATACTTGATTAGTTTCGATCTCTCTGCGGTCTTACCGCCCACCAGAGAAATTTCCGTCATCAGGACGATTACCAGGACGCCCAATCGCCCATTCAGCGCCCAGCCGCTACTAAGCGCCCCGCCGCTTCATACTCTTCCAGCTCATTCTACAAGCAAATATAACTTCGTATATGCCGGCCGGCACGAGCAACAGGTACCAACATTAAAATATTTAATGAACTAGGAACTTCGAATTGGATCCGGAAAAAAAAAGAAGGTAATGACGTCATATATACCTTTGTACCAGTGATAAAAAATTCAGTTCTATCTTTCGAAATATAGGCTCTGACACAGTAAAAATTACAATTTATAGCAGTATTGATTAGCAATACAGTTTAATTTCTATTATGTATTGATTATTCAAATTTAATAAAATGAAATGTGGTTCTATGCCTAATGGTTGGCTTGCCCTATTTTTCCAATACAGTCCATTCTCTTTTGACAAGTAACCAGCTCGCAATTCCTAAGGCTTCACGGCGAATGTTTTAAACTATTTGCGGGAGCCTTAACACCAAGTGTTTGCTTTTGTCTTCAATTTTATGTCAATGGCAGAATATTAACTTAACAAAATGGCTGTGTTGGGGAAACCATACACTCCCTCTCCCACCAGACTTCATTAAATGAACTTTCTCGAGAAACAGTTGCCAACAAACGAGATAGGCCTCTCTCTGTATTCATAGTTAGTGTAACAAATTTAATGAAATCCGTCGGTGTCTTTACGGATGAAATCATAGAAATCTGAAATAACTTTAGTAAAAACGCACTTTTCTTTAAACTCAGAATTTTGACAACGTATTTAATGAAAAACACTTGAGTTTCCGGTTTAATAAACCTCTAATGTGATGGGTTCCTAAAACCTCTAATGTGGTGGGTTCCTAGAAACCTCTAATGTGTGAGTTCCTAGAAACCACTAATGCGGTCTCAACTCGGAAACTCAAGTGTTTTTCATTAAAATGTCCGCGGAAAACTAAAAGATTCTATATATTTAATTCTAATTAATACTATTTAAATGATACAAGTGTATAGTGTACTAAATAACACTTAGAGAAAAACATAACCTCACCACTACGCCAAAAGCTCTCTTAAATTAATTTCCCCACAGAAATGTTTCTAATAAAAGTTGTAGCTCTTTGTATGTATAGTTAATATACCAAGATTAAATAAAATAATTGGAGCTATTATAGAGAAAATCGCAAAAAAACTGAAACATTCATTCATTACCTCCGGTTGAGGAATTTTGGCTGATTAGTTCGTGTCAAATCCCTTTGTGATATCCAGATTGTATGTCAAATCACCTGGGACCTCTTTTGTTTAATTTATTTATTAATGATATAAAACTCAATCTTCATGATGTTCCTTTTTTGTTATTTGCGGGTGACTTAAAATTATTTTTGTCTTTCAAGAATTATCTCGTCTTTTCAGCAATATAGTCTCTTGCAAGAGGCATTGGACTCCTTATCTCATTGGTGCCTTGAGATCTGTTTAGGACTGAACTTGTCCGGTGTAGTGTGATTTCCTTCACTAGGCAGTATACTCCTACAGCTTGGAATTATACCCTCACTTTGTAGGGTATCATCTGTGAAAGACTTGGGCGTAACCCCAAACATTAAATTGGATTTCGTTGATCATATTAACAAGGTCAAAAGCAAATCGTTGCAAATGCTTGGATTTGTCTTCAGAAACACGAGGAATTTTTCTGACAGTCGTTCTTATGTTCCTCTATATATATCCCTCGTAAGACCTCATCTTGAATATGGTTGAGTAATTTGGAGTCCATTTTGCAAGGTACATAGGGCTACTATTGAGTCTATTCAGAACAAGTTCCTTCGGTGGTTGGCATTTCGTTTAAAGATACCTAAAGAAAACACTATCTATTCTGATTTTCAGCTATCTCTCAATATTCCTCCTTTGTCAGCCAGGAGAGATTATTATGATCTCTCTTTCCTATGTAAACTTCTCCATTCTCAAATAGACAGTCCTCACCTTCTTTCTTTAATCTCTTTAAATATCCCTTCTCACTCTACAAGAAAATCGTTTCCTTCTAATATACCTTACTGCAAGTATAATTATATCTTCCATTCCCCTGTCGATCGGATGATGCGGGCAGCAAACCAGATTAACTTGGATATGTTTAATATGGACATTCCAGAATTTATTAATAAAGTTTAAAGTATATTATACTCTTGATTAATCAATTATTAGACAATAAGAACATTTTACTTAGAATAAAATTTAACCCATTATTAGTTTTTATATGGTTTTTGTATAGTATTTGTGTAATTATAGTATTTATATTTATATTTTTATAGTATTTGTGCAGTATTTTTATAGTTCATATTGTGAAAAGCTTTGTTTGTTTTTTTATGTATTATTTTTATATTTTTAGTTTAAACTTGTAAACTGGATCACTGATCCGTCTTTTGAATTAAAATAAAAAAAAATATTCAAGGTAATCTATATTTGAAATTGCCCTGAAAAGTCCCTTTCTAACCAAGGAACTTCGACTATATTCCAGTTCTAACTAGTGTTTATCGTCGAAACGAATAAACCGTTTAAATACATTTTTTAAAATCGTGACCATAACTGACTGAAGTGGCACAGAAGGTTATGCTGTGCATTAATCCTTTTCTGCTGGTATTCTTCTCTTTTTAATTGAATCTGAGCATTGTTTATTTTTAACAGACTATAGCAGGTTGAATGATGGACAAATAATTTATATAAAAACATACACACAGAAATATTTGGAAATATTTCTTCTTTTTTTCCCCATTCCTGTTCTATTTATATTAACTAATGTATAAATGTATCCTCCCCCCCAATTCACAGGATCCAGGAGATGATTCATTGGAGGGAGACGGTGTTTGCCAGTATTCGTGCAATTGAAATTGAAATGAGCAAACTGAAAGAGGAAAAAGATTTGACAGAAGCGGAAATTGAATATTTACAATTAGGATTCACTTTGGTAAATGAATGTATGACTCAGAGAGATCAACGAGGTGGTGCTGATCTATGTACAGATGATGCTGAAATTGAATTGAAATATGTTAGTAATTTTTTCTTATATTTACTTTAGATATAGCTAGTTTGAGATTTCTGAAGTAAAATATTATTTTATAATATTGAGGATTTTTGAATGAAATATTGAATCTGACCGTTATATGGGATAGTTTGTAACGTCACCGCTAGGAATGCTATTCCACTGATTGTAATGTTTATAGTTTCTGATATCACCGCTAGGAGTGCCACTTTACTGTAGTTTGCAATGTTTATAGTTTCATTTAATGTTTAACCGGTAGGAGTGACACAATGTTTTAGCCTTGAAAACTTATGAAATATTTACACGCCTTTCTTTTACCATCAGGGTCCGCTCTAGGGGGACATTTGTCCGGGGCGCCATTTAGGCGTAAGTGTGGGAAACCATACTTGGGAATGAGGTTCCTGGGCCACCGCAGAAAGTCTCTGGGCGTATAAAGGTATCCTTCGAGGTATATTATATTAATAAAATATTGATTTTAAAAGGTGCCGTTTAAATGGGGAAGGTATTATGCATAAATCACGTTACAGAAAAATTCTTATTAGAATATAACTATATTTTTCTTTAAAGAAGTTTAGTAAATAACTAAATTTTTTTACTGATCCCAAACTTCTGATCGGTAGTGTACATATATGAAGGGGCGGCAATTTGTCTTTTTGTCCGGAGCGACGTAACTACAAGAGCGAGCGCTGCAACTAGCCATAGAAGTGCAAAGGCTTAACTAACATTGCACACAAATTAAGAACAAAACCAGTTAATTAATTCAATTTGCCAGAATTTACTTTTTGAATTGCACAGACGGCAAAATCCATCCGATAGTTCGAATTTACTGAATTTTTTTTTCACTTTCTCGTGTTTGTCTCGAAATCGCAACGATTTTCTTTAAAAGTTGAATACTATCTACACATAAATTCTTAACACTTTTGTTTGCCACATTTTTCTGGGGGAACAATAGCAATATGCTTTTCTCTAAAGTACTACTAAAATAACTGATGAAGTCCCGAAAATAAAACTTTTGAGACAAACAAATAATGCGAAAAATACGATTCAAATAAAAGTTGTACAAGAAAAAAATTATGTTCCTAATCAAAATGAAGCTCTGTTGACAAAGACTGCATTTTCCCTCATAGTCTAGATTTGACATCGCTAAATTTATTTAGTCTATTACCGCGATTTAGGAAAAAGAAATCTGGTATAAAACAATCACCCTTCATTCCTTTATTGTATAAATCATTTGCAAATAAACGCTTGGTGGACATGTATAACAGATAAATAATGGAGATGAGATTATACTATTTACCTAAATAAGATTGCATTGTATGATATTGCAAGGTCTCCAGTAGGAAAGCTTGTGACAGCAATTTGCAGGACAATTTGTCTCATGATAGAACACCCTTCACAATTATTTGGAAGAATATTTTAAATCGGTATTAAATATAATAAATACCTACATGTAACATAATAAGAGAGAAAATAACTTAATTATTTTTAAAGTCAAAATTAGCCTTCTTTAACAAATAATTGAATAATTAATAAAAGGCATGAAAAAAGATAGAGCTTAGAACAAATGTAAAATTTTTCTTTTTTTTAACTGCTTTAAGAATGTAATTGTTGTAGATGAAGTTTGTACTAAAAAATTGGGACTATTCTTATAAAACAACAAAAAAAATACAAATTTTACATTTTAGTTCCAATAAAAAAGAAAAATAGTTAAAAACGAAAAAAATTAAAGTTTCTGAATTAACCGCCAGGTAACAGCACTTACTTAATTTAGAATATGTTGTAGTTCAAATAATTGCCGCTAGAAAGCATAAGCTTATACATATACAGAACTGTAGTTCCAAAATTTGCCACTGTCACAGCGCCATCCTGTTTGTAAAAATTTTTCAATGTTAAAATGCGTCTTTGCGAAGGGACGTTAGCGTAATGGACTACCAAAAAAATCTTTGGAAGTAGCGACACCTAGTGAGAAACTATATAACCATAAATAAAATTGATTTCTCAGTAGGTGTTGTTATCTGGTGGCCATGTTTATAACTAAAAATATACCAATTTTAATTAGTTACTTTATTAATTAGAAAACAAAAAAAAATCTGGTGTGAAACACTCATACAAGTTTCTCTTACTCCAGTTTTCAAAATTATAATCGACAAACTTCGTAGTTAGAAAACCAAATTTAATAAAATTCGTCGGTGTTTTTATGGAGAAAATCACAAAAACTGAAAAAATTACTTAGGGGTACATTATAATTAAAAAAAAAAGTACACTTCATTTTTAAACTAGAAATAAATGAATATATTAATTATATTAATATTTATTAATTAAATTAAATATTTATTTATCTTTTTTCTACACTATATTTCTTGCGCAAGCTATTAACATAGTTCTTGGCATAGTATTTGACATGTTTTTTTTTCTGGAATAATGCTTTTTTTTAGGTGAGGGTTCAGATTTTTTACATTTGTTTTACAGTTAGAAGCTATAGAGGTCTGCGAATATTAATATTGTCGTATTTAATGATAAAATAAGAAATTTAAGACTATTGAAGGATAGTTTCAAATAGTAATCCATCCTATACAGTCATTATTTTTATAAGCATTTATATGTAACTACCAACATAAAGTTCAAGAATTTTTATCTTGTCAATAAAATTACGGGCTAATTTCATTTGTTGTATTTGATTGAATATTGTATTTGATATATTTTTGAAAGCAGCTTCAAAATCTCTTGAAATGGCTGGTAAATTGCTTGAAACATTTCTTGAGAAATTTCATTCAATATTTATTTATTGCCTAAAGGAACTACACAATTCTATAGCAAGAGACTGACTTCTGTTGAAAGCAGAAAAAAAAATACAAACATTACAGCTTAATCTTCAAAGTAATAAGATAATATTAAATACTTGATTAATAAAGTAGATATAACAATGATTTAAAAAGACTGTTCATTTATACAAATTATTTTAGGGAAGGAGTTTAAGGGATCTCCTCGTAGGTATTAAATAATACCTTTACATACCTATGTATACCTTTCCTCCAAAGCCTCAGAGATAAAATAAAATAAGCGGTTTAACTTTTCTTTATTTTCTATATCTCGTAAGTCAGCAAAAACATAAGAACTGTGCGCCTATTTAATAATCTCCTTCTCAAACATTTATAATAAGGGCATTCGAAAACATAATATTATCATTTTTGCCCTCCGCTCAAGTAAAGCAACTCTTTTAGGATCAAATAAATGGGCTATTCCATGATCAAAATTCCTGGGGGTGATGAACACGCTACTCTATTTTGAGCTATCATCTGGTTTTAATGAACTAATATTTACATATGAACTACCATTAGCCAAGGGACATATCAATCTATAGTGGATGTTATATCAAAAGTTGAGTACTTCATTGAAGTCAGTTTAGAGAAAGATTTTTCAAGTTATTAGAGACCACGACCGCTTGCTGCGCCTCCCAGATGTCCTGCGCTCCTATAGAATAAAGCATTTCTCTCAGAAGAGCCATCCAGTTAAAAAAAATGTCAGAACCATCCAAAAGCGTTACAACTCTTCTATAGCATATCTTCAGAGATGAGCTGCTGATAAAATCTTCAGCCAGAATCATATACATTTATTAAAAATATTGGTTTCGGGACTTGTCGTGGCAGATTTAAGAGCAACATTCAGAATTTCAATTGGACACGATCGACTACAGTGAAGTAGTTCAAGGCCCAATTTTTTAACTGATCCCAAACTTCTGATCGATAGTCTATATATATCAAATTGTAGCAATTGTTGGCCGTTAGAATTGATGAGAAGTATCTGTTGGTTGGCTGATCGGCCGAAGGGTATCATAAGAAAACAACAAAAATTTTTTTCTTTCAAGTGTTTTTTATTAGTAACCCGACGTTTCGGCAAACATTGTTTGTCTTCTTCAGGGGCTATCTACAAAGGAAACAAAATATATATAAAACACTAGCTATCATTAACAACAAACACAAAAATTATGGCAACAGAAAAATAAAAAAAAAATTTAATGGAAAACAAATAGTGTAATGAAAAACCGATTTATTGTATGAAAACCAAAACTAATATTGTAATGGAAAACAGATAGTGTAGAAAAAATTATAGAAATGTTACAGACCTTAGATTGAAAAATTTGTATGTTCTATCATTACATGTTTAATTACTACTGTGGTATGTGTGTACTACCAGTGAAAGGTTGAGAAAGTACGCAGAGGAATGTAGTGGTGGTGGGGGTGGGGGGTACCGTTAGGAATTTTTGGAGTGAAGGGAAGAAGTAGGACAAATATAATAAACATGTATATAACATGTGTAAACATGTAAATATATATGTGTAATTTTTACTTAAATTTTTTAATCGATGAGGAATTTGAGCTAATATCGGAGTATAGGGATAAGTTTGATGAATAGATAGGAGGAACAAGGAATTAGCAGGGGAAATATGTAGGGTGATGGCACTAAGGGCTGGGTGGACGCAATTATGTCTACTTAATGGAATGGAGGATGTTGTTGTAGAGTGATGAGATGACCTCTTTGTCTTTTTTGTGGATTATGGGATTGGGTTGTAGGTGGATATGTATTGATTCTGCAAGGAGGCGTTTTGTGAGATTAGGTTGTGTTGTTAAAATGGATGGGTTTTGCAGGTCAAAGGAATGATTTAGGGATAATGCATGTTTGGAAAGTGCTGTGCTGTCTATTTTTTTGGAGGTGATGTCATATTTGTGTTGTTTTAGTCTTTTTTGTAAGTATTGTGAGCTCTCTCCTACATAACGTGGCATTGCAAAGTGGTAGGTCTCTTCACTTTGCAATGCCACGTATGTAGGAGAGAGCTCACAATACTTACACAAAAGACTAAAACAACACAAGTATGACATGTGATGTGAAACACTCACAAGAATTTCTCTTTAATTATTACAATTTAATCAAGCAATTTTCTTTTCAATTGCAACATTACAATGTTTAGTTGCTCGTCCAAATTTTAATTTGAACTAACTGATCCAAGACCCTCAATAAAATTAAAAAACAATTTTTTTTTTTTCAGAACAATATATAAATAAAAGTGATATATTTCTATCTGTGCAGTTATTTTCTAAACATATAAATACCTATCACTTTTATTTGAAACATTTTCGCGGGAAAATTTATTTCTGGGGGTTGTGGGGAACAGTAGCGCTTCCTCTAAAGTACTTGTTAGAATAACAAGGAGTCTGAATTTTGTTTTTCTCTTGCCGTCCTAGGTCGATACTAAAGGTGGTGTTGAAAATAATACATTTCCAAATATAACAAACACATATTTAGAGTTAAACATCCATAGTACATTTAACCAATCGTACCACACACAGCCAACAACCATACAGTACCCTTACAAGTACAAAGCCACCGCCGATTAGCAGGAGTGGGGGATTCTTTCTCCACCTCGCTTTGAATAATAATATGATAATATTATAATATTTTAAATAAAGATTATAAAAGTGCGAAAGTACTAATCAGTAAGGGAAGGGATTAGTTCAGCGGTTCGCGCACTGGATCCCACGCGGATGACCCGGATTGAGTCCAGCTTGCTACCCTTAGAATTTTTCTTCTTAGGAGCCCCTACAGCTCACTGTCCGGTGATTGACAGTGTTGTCTGTAACGAGAGACCCTGTCGGAGGCCGCCAGTGCACTGAGAAGGCTCCGGGAGCCCAATGACCATAGATGTTAACGCGCCTTAAATTGAAAAAAGAAGAAAATCTAATCAGTGTAACATATAGCTTTGCTACCTACATCGTTCACACAATATCACATTAAAAGCTTTGATAGAATTCTTTAAGGTAGATAGTGCAATTTTACAGATAGGTTTTTTTTGAGTTTTTGAAATTTTCTCCAAAACAGTTACAACGATTTCCTTTGAACTTGAAATGCTGCTGCACAGATAGAAAAGTATCACTTTTATCTGAAACATTTTTCTGAAAAAATCGATTTTATAGGGTATTAGTGGTCTGACAGTCAGTTTTACACAAGCTTTCTTAATTTTGACATAGAGCGCGGGCATGTAAATAAAATCCTCACTACCACGGATGAAGGAGCACTGTGAAAGGCACTACTTCATAACCAGTGAATCAGTTCCCAAGAACTAATTACCTATATTAATTTCCTTATTAATGTCTAACATCAAAAATTATTTAATTAATTATACTACCACTATATATTCACTTTTTACAGGAATTAAACACACTGGAAGGATTGAAACAGGCTATGACGGATAAGTGTATGACAGCGTGGGAAGAATTAAATAAATTGGAAGAAATGAAATTGATGCTACAACAGGATTTAGAGAATAAAGACGAGGCTATAGAGATTGACCAGCACAATCTGGGCTTGGACAAGCATTCAGCTTGTATCAGTTACAAACCGGATGCACTGAGAACTCCAAATCAGTGAGTGGTTGCTATTTTTTTAGTGTGTATATGTCTGTGTTCGTAATGTGTTTAGTTAATAAGTGTCGTTTGGTCAATAAAACTAAACTAATTGGTGTGAAACACTCACACGACTTTCTCTCACTGCAGTTAACAAAACTGTGATTGACAAATTTTCTTCAAACTTATGATTGTTACTAAATGATTGTCTTCAGTTTTACTTCACTTGGAGAATGTAAACTTAATAAAATGACTTGTCTAGAGGAAACCATAACCTTTTCCCACCCTCCAAAATTTCATTAAATGAATTTCTCAGAACAAAGTTCCAACCGAAAGTGATAGCTCTCTTACATTCATAGTTAGTGTAAAAAATGTAATCAATTTTGTTGGTGTTTTTATGGGGAAAATCGCGAAAACTGAAAAAAAAATTGTTCAGTGGATAGATACTTCCGGTCAACCGATTTTATTCAACCTGAAGCGCATTCCTACATTCGTAATCAAATCATAACTGTTTGAATTTATTGAATTTAAAAGCATACATCAACTTATATTTACTCGCAAATCCTTAAAACTTTCAATAAGATAATCTAACTCAACTTGAGCAGAATCGCTCTTTGTACTATGTTCCAATTCATACGTTATTTCTTTTTTAAATACATTTTAAAGCCTGTCATCGCATTTTAATTTAGGGAGAAGAGGCATAGTCTTATCCCCATTTACCCCACAAAACATTTGAGGACAATAGGGAGGTGGTCCGAAAAATGGTCTTTACTAACTTCAAAATCTAATACAACAGATAATGGATCAGCAGACACTAAGCATAGATCAATAACCGATGAACGTGTAAGTCCAATAAATGTATATTCCCCAAACATATCGCCCCTGGAACGTCCATTTATTATGACGAAATTAAAGTCATCTAAAAAAGAAAGCAAACATTTTCCATTTGAATTCGTCACCACATCTCTGGAATTTCTACGCTTTTATAGAGATTTCGATTCAGCTATTAACTGAGTAGGAATATTTTGATGGTTACTTACTCTAGAATTAAAATCACCTATTAAAATAAATTTTAGACTAGGATTATTATCAATTAAATTATACAGTGTTTGAAAATCTTGAGACCAATGATTACAATTTAGGTAAATGGGGATAATATAATTGCAATTGCATCTCTCATTAACTTCTAATACAATATGTTCAGATAAGTTTACAAATTTAATTAAATTATTGCGTGTTAGTTCTTTCTTTATGCCAATGATCCCCCTCCACTTGCCCTACCAAAATTAGATTCCCTAACCGCTGGAATATACTTCAAATCATAACAAACAAAAGCATCTTTAAACTTTAAAAATATGTTTTCATCTGATACAAATGTTTCGAATAACATAAATAGTTTTTATGCATTGATAAATAGCTATACAATTCAGCATTGTACAATTTATTTTTTAAACCGGAAATATTATAGGCGATTATATAAAAATATGATAGCAAACCTTCATCCGTTCTATTAACATGTCTTTTTACCTGATTGTGTCGAGGATGCAGAGTGCTACTGGAACGAAAAAAGTCTCGTAAGTTGGCAGAGGGCGATCCCAAGCCAGCTCTGGAGGTCCCCATCTTTCTTCTTTTCCTCTTACTCTTATGTTCTGGATCGTCTCCCAACACAATATCTTCATCTTCATACTGTTTAGCCTCACTCAGTTTTCTATATTCTGTTTTATTTCATTTTTCATTAATAATTCCGATCTATGTAAGAATTTTCCATTTACAATGAGCCCGTTTCTTGTTATCTTGCTATCACTTGAATTGTGTTATTCTTCATTTGAATGTGTGCTTTAACAAGTTCTTTTCGCTGTATTTGCGTTTCATTATCGTAGTCTTCAGATAAATAAACTTTAGTTCCTTTAAGTTTCGCGGAATTGAAAAGGACAGCTCTTTTATACATATATGATACGAACGAAACCAAGACAGGTCTAATTCTCGTACTTAATTTACCTAGTCGTCTGATATCATTTAAATTTTCTTTGTTCACTTGTACAGAAATTACGTCATTACACAAATCCAGAATAGTGGTTTGCAAACTTTCAAGGTTCTCATCATCCGGCTCGGGTATGCCAAAAAAATTAATTGTTTTTTCTGCTTAAATTTCTAAGGTTTTCTCTTGTTTGGCCACACTTTCTTTTTAATTCTTGATTTGCCTTTAACAGTGATTTGTATTTTTTCTCCTGTTCTTCAGAAATCGATTGCATTTTTAGCTTACCAATTTCGTGGTTGCAAAGCTCAATCTCTCTCTTAAATTTCTCAAACCTTTAGGCTAGTTCAGATAATTTACAGTCATAGTATATATGTAAGTCTGTTGTTACTCTCCAAATAAATTATTATAGCAATAATATTGCGTACGCACTTCTTACGTTCACAAGAATACCACACTTAGCTAATCTACGAAACTCGTAAATGCTATTTACTAGAACTCAGCGGAACCTTGTTTAAGGTTTGTAAAGATCATATGGAAAGATAACGAAACGGAGTACAATAACCGCACAAAAAAAAAAAATAAACAAATAAATAGGAAAAAAAATAGTAGGTTAAAACCAGTAACAATGCCCTTGAGCTTGCACCTAGTAAAGATTCTGATTTATTATTGTTTGTTTTTATGCTATAAGACGAGCCTTTAAATATTAAAGCTCTCTGACTTATGCGGCTATAACAGCCAGCTGGCCGATAGCTTATCAATTTGTGACGTTGAGTGCCGCACCAGTCAATACGTCATGCAGACATACCTAAACATGTAGCTCTAGTATACAATTTTAATGAATTACACAAAAACGGCTCGATGGATTTGCCCGAAAATACTTCCAGTTATTAAGATCACTACAAACTTAATTTTGCAAATTTATAGCGCAATGTACCTATAACCATATAAAAACAGAGATTTGAAAGACACGATATTCACTGTATCACAGTCCCAGAGCAACTCTTCCAACTTCATATACAATTTTCCGATTTTGAGTTATGCTGACCACACATAAATACACACACACACACACACACACGTTTCTAAAAAACAAATTTTCAGACTCAGGGGACCTCAAAACTTGTGCTTCCGGTGAAACTCGATATCGAAAATTTGACACGATCACAACAGTTCCGGTAAAGCAAAAAAAAAATCTGATGTGAAACACTCACAATACTTTCTCTTACTCCAATTTACCTACATGGATACAAACATAGTCTCTAGTTTATCGAACTCTAATATATAACGCTTATTCTTATTATAATTTTTTTGTTTAATTGCTCTAACAGTTAGTTCGATTCTTTTTTTTTATGCTGTTGCGAGAAAATAGATTTTAATTGAATTAGCTAATGCGTAGATTTCCAAGTTTATAGTACTCTGTCAATGCTTTGTGGTCTGCGCAACGTTCACAAAATTAAGAACAATACAATGAATAGCTCCAGGCCTAAGAAATGTTTTTTGACTGAATATTGTGAATTCCTTGGATAAAATTTTGTGGGTGTTTAACATCAATTTTATTTCGTTCCATTGTGTAAACTGCCAAATACAAAAAAGCGGACAATCTTGCATTTTTGCCTAATTCTCTTTTGCAACAATAGAATGAAAATTCTGAATTTTTTCTTATAGCTCACAGTAATTTATATAAATATATTATATGTTAGGAATAACTTGAATTTGTGCATTTTTTCAAAAGAAATTTTTATTTCACAATTTGATCATTTATAAAATTGGGAAAATTGATACAAAAATTCCAAACTGTTTTTTTTTTTAAAGAAATAATTAGCTGCAAATAATTACCCAATCACAGTGAAGAAGTGAAGGTGGCAAATGTGGGCGTGCTCAACATGATAATTCTGAATTTCTGATTGGCCTAACATACACCAACATTTCACACCTTCTCTTCTTAACTGTAATTGGTTAATTATTTATAGCTAATTATTTCATAGAAATTAACTGTTTGGAATTTTTTTCAAATTTTTCCTCAGTAGGTATTTTATAAATTATCAAATTGTGCAATAAAAATTTTTTATAAAAAAAATGCAAAAAATCAAGTCATTTCTAACATAATATTTACTGTTTTATAAAATTAATATGAGCTATAAAGACAAAATTCAGAATTTTCATTCCATTGCTGAAAAAGAAAGCAAAAGAGAATTAGGCAGAAATGCGAGATTGTCCGCTATTTTGTATTTGGCAGTTTATACTAATGGAACAAAATGAAATTGATGGTTAACTTCCACAAATTTTTTTCCAAGGAATTCATAATATTCAGTTAGAAAACATTTCTTAGGCCTGGAGCTATTCGTTGTATTGTTCTTAATTTTGTAAACGTGGCGCAGTCCACAGAATATTGAAAGAATACTATAAGGATGGAAATCTAAGCATGAGCTAATTCAATCCAAATCTAGTTTATAGCAACAACATGAAAAAAGGAATCGAACTAACTATTAGAGCAATTAAAAAAAAATTATAATAAGAAGAAACGTTATATATTGCAGTTCTGGTGTGAAACACTCACACAACTTTCTCTTACTGCAGTTTACAAAATTGTAATTGACAAATTTCACAGTTACTAAACCAAATTTTAATGAAGAGAATCAGTCCGTGATTTTATGGAGAGAATCGCGAGAACTGAAAAAGTGTTCAGTAAAAAAGCACTTCTTGAAACATAACCCTATTTCACCCCTAAAATGAGTTTACCCGGAGAAATGTTCAGAATAAAAATTGTAGCTCTTAATATGTGTAGTTCAGACAGTCAGTTACTAGGAGTAAGAGAAAATAATAGCAAAAATATATCTGAATGTTATCTGCAGTTATTCTTTTTATGCAAACTGATGAAATAAATAATTCAAATTCACTAAAATATGTATACTCATTGCTTCATATTTACAGGATGGTCAGTTATGAATGTTGGTTGGAACACTGTAAATTTTTAAAGTTGAAAGTGGACAATGAACTGCAGATGGCGCAGCGTATCAGAGAAAGTCTATCCGTGCCACGGCAGCGAGCTAGAAACGATTTGAAGGCACAAAATGATGCGACAAATTTTGCAATAAGAAAACGAATTTATGAAACACAGAGAATTAAAAATGAATTAGACTG
The DNA here is from genome assembly GCA_011037195.1 of Triatoma infestans. Taxonomy (NCBI): domain Eukaryota; kingdom Metazoa; phylum Arthropoda; class Insecta; order Hemiptera; family Reduviidae; genus Triatoma; species Triatoma infestans. The sequence continues at coordinate 15,251 of JAAEAF010005616.1, forward strand.
GCAGAGACTGAATGTAAGATTAATCATTATGTAGTGTTTGTTGTATTTTTTCATTGGTTCTATTGTACAGGTACAAAGATCGATGATTGTATATTTACAATCGATAGTAATGGGTGGTATAAATGGAAGTTTTGCCGCTTCTGTGCCATCGTCTTGCAGCCATTTCCTCAAAACGCTCAAACTATTTTTTATCAATTACTTTTGCAATTTGTATTCTAAATTTTGAGGTCTTAAAACATTGAACGTCTTCTCTGATTATTGGTTCACAAGCTGATGATAACACCTTTTTATAAATAAAAGAGCTAGGCATAAATTCTGTTACTTTATCAAATAATTTTTCCCTGGCTAATGTATATTTTGAGCAGCTCATTAAAATGTGCCCCAAAGATTCATTTTGCCCACAGCTTGCACAATTCGATGATTCGGTAACACCAATTCGATACAGATGTCCCATTTCCTGAGGTCGGAACTTAAACGACATACTATTGTTCTAATATTACCTGTGCAGCAAACAGAGTCGTATACATCTGTGCAGCAAACAGAGTCGTATACATCTGTGCAGCAAACAGAGTCGTATACATCTGTGCAGCAAACAGAGTCGTACACATCTGTGCTGCAACACCTCTAATCTTTTCAAGCTAGTATTATTTGCCTCCCCATACAAAATTGCACCATAGTCCATTATACATCTTATGGTACTTCTATAACATAATAGTTCAACACTAGGGTCGATTCTCCAGTGGTAGTTGGGGGCACCGTTCGGAGGGCATTAACTGATTTCTCAGTTTTTTTTAATAGTTCGCTAATGTGAATATTGCATTTGATTTTCTGTCAGGGTAAAGTCCTAGAAATTTTATTGTCTCCACACAAGGAAACTTCGAATCGCTGAGTTCATTTCCTAAGTGACAAATCGACTTTTCGAAAATGAACAAACCTTTGATTTCAATGGAGATACGGTAAACCCGTTTTTAAAACACTATGCTCTTATAGCATTAGCTGCTTCTCCCATAATACTCGTACAAAAATACAACGAAATCTGGGTGCATTATGCGCATATATGATCTGCATACTGCAACACAGCAGTAGAAGAAGATAGACACAGTTTTAAATCTATCGTATACATGTTAAACAAAATAGGACTGAGTATCTCATCTCGCCTTGTGGTAAACCAACTTGTGAGACGGCAGCAGAAACTTACGTCTCATTAATTCTAAAATTAAGATGTCTGAACTCCAGAAGGTTAACAACAAAATTAATTAATTTAGAAGATAGATCTATCGCTATCATTTTTCTAGCCAAAATGGTAGGTTGGACGGCATCATATGCTCCCAATACATCTAAAAATAAAGGTAACATGGTTTTGCTGCCGGAAAATCCTAAAAGAACATCTGAAGTGAAAGCAATTAGGCTGTTGTAGGTCGTTCAGCCTCTTGTAAACCCGAACTGATAATCTGATATGATGATTCTAACCACTTCTAGTCTTCCTTTAATAGATGAGAAGAGCGCGGTTTGGGTAGCTTTACGGGGCCAAAGGGCATTAGGTAGCATTTCATCCTTCTATATAGATGAATAATAATAAAAGTCACTTTACTAAATGGCCCCCCCCCCCCGATTTTTTGAAAACGGCTTCAATGACTTGGAACACCAATTCCATATATAATATTTATCTACCAAATATTTTTTCAAAAAATTCGTTTTGTGTAATTTTGCGGTATTTCAAATGTTATAGGGAGTGGGTTGAGAGTTGTGGTACACTCTACTGGGCCACACTACAATCACCCCTCTGCCTGCTAACCCCACCGCCTCTATATTAGTTACGTCAGCACAAATACGTAAAACTTTGAATTTAAAGAAAATTTGCCCTTTTATATATAACTGTATTCGCATTAAAGGAGTAAGAGAAGTCGTGTGAGCGATTCACTACAGATTTTTGTTTGTTTGTATTTGTTTTGTTCATGTACTATTTTTTCGCACTTACTTTTGTTCATGTGGCTGTTATTTCTGTGGTTTAATAACTTACTTTTACATTATTCATTAATTTTATACAAAAATCACTTACCTTTTGAACTAACAGATGACTCGAGATATGGAACGTCTTATTAAGGAAATAGATGCATTGGAGAAAGCATTAATACTTAAGACGAATTCTTTGAAACTTGTCGAATCCAGACTGGAGTCCAGAATGTACAGACCAGGTCCTGAATGCTGCCGTGACCAGCCCACTGTGGGTCTGGAGAAGGAAGTGTTAGATCTGAAAGTAACTAGAACTTGTCTGCAGAACAAGATCGATTTGGCCAAGTTAGTATAGATAATATTACATCTCAGGTTTGAGAAGCGAATTAATCTGGTATGAAACTCGATTTTCCGTTACTATAATTCACATTACGATTGTAAAGCCAAGTTACAGCTGATCCACAATCCTAATATTTTTTCCGGAAAAAATAGAAAGAAAAATCATTGCTTCCTTTTCGAGTAACTCGCGAAAAAGTGGAAAGGACTTTCAATAAAGTTAGGTCTTAGTTGACGCACTTTGTCCTAAATCTTCGTGCCGGTTCCCCCTGTGATGATATCCAAGCGTACTACCTCGTGTCAGCTTTAAATATTTTCCAAGCTTCCGTGGACATACGAGTTATGCAAAATATGAGCCTTAGGTTGAGGTCCGATCAGTGGGGATTGGTATAAAACGATGTTACGCTTCTTCAGGATAGCAATTGGCTTTGCTGAATTATAGGCTAATTTGATAAGCGTTCAGTAAACTCAAAACTCAGTTTTTAAATCAAATCTCTGACGGTCGCAATCCAAAGACCCTACTGTCTTGCAAGTTTGGGCTTTCTGCAATTTTTACTTTCTCTTATTGCTGTAAGTTTTATCGTGAAAATTTTCGATATCGAGTTCTCACCGGCAATACACGTTTTGAGGTTTCCTCAGTTCAGAAAAGTTTTTTTAGGAAATGGTCTGTGTGTATGTGTGTGGTGTACCGGAAATATCACTTTACTGAATGTATTTTTCACTTTTTTGTGATTTAATGAAAAACGGCTCTTTAAACTTGCGATGTTAACTACACATACAAAGAGCTACAACTTTTATTTGAAACATTCCTTTTTAGCAAAATTCATTTAATGAAGTGTTTGGGGGAGAGGTGGGGTTATATTTCCCACTAAAGTGCTATTTCAATTTATTATATAATTGTATCAGCTAAATAGAATTAAATATGTTGCCAATACTCCGAGCTTGAAGAAATCGGTCGGCTGGGTGCGTGTTTACTGAACTTATTTCACTTTCCTCTGATTTTATCCATAACAGTACCCACAGATTTTCATTAAATTTGCTGCATTAACTATGAATATAGAGACCTATCATTTTTATTCCGAGAACGTTCATTCAAACAAGTTTTGGGATAAGGGAAGTGTATGGTTTCCTCTAAAAAGGCAGTTTACTAAGTTTACATTCTCCAGTTGATATAAAATTGCAGACGACAGACAAACATTTAATACAAATTGTAAGTTTGAAGAGAAATTGTCTGTTAAATGTGTGTGAAGTGCAGTCAAGCGCAGTGAGGACTGTTATACCAGAGTTTTGTTTTATGCTGGACCCTCTCACTCTCCAGCACATGCACGCACACATAAAACTAAACACCAATTTTACTGCAAGCTTCCAGGAAAGATGGCTACCGGAAGTTGCAAAATGCAGTAAGAGAAAGTCGTGTGAATATTCACACCAGCTTTTTCTTCTTTTGTCAGGCCAACTTTCTCACACTATTATAAATATAAATGTTGCGATGGTGAGAAATTTGCTCTTTAGTTGGCATCCAACTGTCTGAGTCTCACCTTCAGCAGCAAGCGCACAAATTAGTAGCGAAACATCTAGTGTCTAGTGTCATTAACTTTATTTAACTAGTAACAATATTAATGGTTCTGTGTGATGTGAATAATAAAAGTTTGCGTTGTCCATATTGCAGAGCTACTTACAATGGATTGGAAAGACAACTAGTGATCATCGACAAGGAATTGCTCAATAAAAATCATGCCCTATCCACAGACCTGAGATGCCTTGATCTGCGAAACCGACTGGTGACGGGTGACAGAGCTCCGCCCAACACTGAGACCGACAGAAATATACAATTGACACAGATGCAAAAAGAAATTCCGCCAGAATAATAAATGTATCCAGCTTGTCAAATTACCTCACTGTTTATTTATCTCTTTTTGAAATTGTGATTTTTTTTTTTGCTATTAGTGTGTGAGCAATTGAAACAGACCAACAATGTTTTTAAAAAAGACTACCTCGCCTTTTTATTCATTCATTTCTATTATTATAATTAGTTGTAGAGATAATTAGATTTTGATGACATTAAAGTACTTGTGTTTGTGTTTATAATCGATCACATACATACTATGCTTGCGATGTGTATTACATCGATTACATGTGGACAATCAGCTGTCACCTTACTTGCTGTAAGGGCAACATATCGCTATTGTGTAATACATAATTTAGCCGCAAATACACGTTTTGAAATTTCATGAATGCGAAAAAAATGGTTCTAGCGAATGGGGCGAACTCGTGCGGCTAAACAAAATATCGGAAGCAATGGCGTAACTAGAGGATGCAAAACTCCGCATTGCCTCCGCACCGCTGTCCTTACAAATTACGTTTAGAAAATTTTATTTATTGTAGCCAGCTAATTACTTTTTATTTTTGTTAATTACAGATTTCATTTTGATTTTATCTTAATATAAAATATAGGATCAATTTAAATGGGATGTTTGTATTTTTCGGCTATCTTATGTATACTTAATCCAGTTCTATACCACTGTTATTGCTATTGTTGCATAACATTTAGACAGGGCGGCGTTATAAATAATGTTTATTCTTACATTGCCAAATTTGATTCGATATTACCTTGACAATTAGTATTGAATATTATAAAAATTTAAATATTAAACTCTGGACTATTTTTTAATTTATAATTAAAAAAAAGTAATAATCCTTCAGTTTATATTGTTATTAGCAGTGGCCATATTTATCGTATTATTTAATAACTGTTTAAATTAGTGTTTGATGGTCTTTAAGACCGCTCTATTTGATATTGTAAAATGGATGTTGAGGTTCGGCCAGAAATTTTTATAACATAGAAAATGTTAAAATGCTAATGTGTAAAATGTTATTCGGTGAAAGCCGAGGGCAAAAAGCGACATACAAAACAGTCATAACAAGTGAGGATGGTGACGGTAAATTGTGGGAGTGGAAGGGGAATGACATTTATAAAAGTAGGTGTTTTCGGATTAGAGCGCATAGTTTTAATTACCCCCTATGATAATGAGGTTAAGAATCTGTCTCTAGTTCTACATAGAAATGGTGAGAGAAATTACAAATAAATAATAAGCAGTAAAAGAACTGCGAACATATCAAATAATTCTAGCCCCCATCCACTTGTGTAACATTAATAAATATGGAGTGCAGATGGAAGTAAGGTGTACAGGTTGCGCGAAAATTTGGAAAAACAAACGAAAGAAGGAAAATTCATAGAAATCATGAAAAAAACATTTGATATTTATATCAAATCTGATCCGAGTTTTAACGGCAACTAAAGCAAATGCTTGTATTGATTTTGTATTTGTCTGGTGATCTTCATCAACTTGTCTGTCACAATTATATAATTTATTTTAGTTACCATAATCCTATTCAATGTGTAACACATGCTTTGACAATGAACAAGTAGAACAAGCACATGTACAAAACAGTAAAAATAAACTTAGAGGTTTTAATTTATAAACACATTTCTCTTCATGTTGTTTACAACTATAAACACCAATAAAACATGCTCAATGTTCTACTTTTCCGTGAAAAAATCGGTAGCAGGTTTTTTTTTAATATTTTCACCGGCGTTTCTGCAAAATATTGTCTTCTTAAGGGTAAAAATGGTTTCTTCTTGAATTTCATAAAAGCTGTAGTAGTGCTTGTGACATAGGTATTTACCAAGTGTTGCGATGATAAATCACAATTTGAGTGATGTATCAACAAATATAATTTTTTTTTAATTCAAGTAGAAACAATTTTCTACTCTGACTCTGTAGGAGGCAATAAATTTGCTGAAACGGAGAAATTTTGAAAAATTTGTTTTTCTGACCGAATCCCAACATCCTTTTACAAGCTTAAAATAATGAAAAAAAGGTAATTATTTACAAGCCTGCCCCCAAGATGGACGACCACTAACTACACTAACCTGCTCACCCCCCACTCTTCTACCACAGTAACCATGAAATCCGTGACATCGAGAGTATCGATATTTAACACTTCCCCTTAAAACTACTGAAACTAGTCAAATAATTTATTCATTCTTTCTTGCAACAGTTTCCCTGAGGTATGCTGCTCGGCGCTTATCGCTTTTTAATTAGGTGAGCGATCACCAGGATAAATGAGCTTCTATGTAATAATTAACATTGTTTAAACAAGTACAAATTATGAATTAAAATTTGAATCTAATTCGGTTATTAACTCATTTTATCCTATTTAAACCAGGATAAATGAGCTTCTGTTCAGTCATTCCAATTTGGCAACAATGAGAAATTCCGGAACTTATTAATAAAGGAACATTATTTTGCCGCTTCAAAATTCAAATATTTCTCCTTTTTGGTTTTTTAATTACTAACTCATTTTTCCTAGTCCTATTATAACACTTTAATCTGAAACAAATTTATAAACACAACACAATATAATAGAATTGAAATATTGAAAAGTCAGAAATATAATTAATAATTAATTCTAGTGGGTCGTATCCCCTCCAGCAATCCGAAATAATTGATGTCCCCGGTAGAATTCTATCGCGAATTACTGCCATTAAAGCAGTAGTCGCGGCCGTTCTATTTGCAACGGGTTCAAAGAAGCACTTCTTTGTTCCCCTTTCGAAACACCCGAATACCCATTGCCCTCGGATTACGCGACCCCTATTGTATTTGCGTTTGCCAAATTTCGCCTCATCAATTTCGACAGTAATTCCGGGACCACCCAATTGGTAATTTCTGTCTATCATGACGAAAGTGCAAACTTCGCGGCAGAAGTTACTCCAATCGACAATTGTGCGGGTAGACAATGCCATAGTTTGTCGGGGATGGTTTAATAATAACCATAATGACACAAATTCAAATATTTGTTGAATTGTAAGGTGGGCTTTATTGAAGAAGGTGTTCTTTCTTATTGAATGCTTAAAAGCGCACTTTACCCCGTTATCACTAATTTTGCGGCACCGAAACCTACCTTCATTTGCAATATATTTGCAAATGTGGCCAGAAGGACACGTTTTTTCACTAAGCAAGCACCCGTGCCTCTGCAAAAACGCGATGACTGCTGATTCGTCACAGGACAGACGACCAACTTCTAACAGTTTGTAGTCACAATTATCGCACATTGTTCTGTGTTATATAAAAAGAAATACCAATAGGTATGTGAAATATTTAAAGTATTGATTAATAAAAAAAATCTGTTGTGAAACACTCACACAACTTTCTCTTACTCCAGTTCTCAAAATGATAATTGACAAATTTTATAGTTTGTGTACCAAATTTAATGAAATTCGTCGAAAACTGAAAAAACTGTTCAGTAAAAGCGCACTTCCGGTTTACTAATTTTCTTGAAACTCGGAATTTCAGCCATCTATTTATTTCTAACTAATTATGTTTGGATGATAGAATTGTATAATCAACTAGGATAGCACTTTGATGAAAATCTAACCCCACCCCTCCCCTAAAAGTGCCCTTAAAAGAATTTTCCCAGAGAAATGTTTTAGATAAAAGTTGTAGATCTGTGCATGTTTAGTTTATATACGAAGTTTCATAAAAATCGTCGGAGCCATTTTTGAGAAAATTTTGAAAAAGTGAATAAATCATTTAGTAAAGTGGTAAAGTAAACGCACTTCCGGTTATCAGATTTTTTCAAACTCGGAATTTCAACAACATATTTAATTCTAACATTATTTAGATGGCAGAATTGTCTAATAAACTGAAATAGCACTTTAGATGGAAACCTAACCTCACCCCTCCCCCAAAAGTGCCCTTCAATGCATTTTCCCGAAGAAATGTTTCAAATAAAAGTTGTAGCTCTTTGTATGTGTGGTTGATGTTTCAAGTTTAAAGAAAATCGTCGGAGCCATTTTTGAGAAATCGCAAAGAAGTAAAAAGAATCCAACCTAGTAAAGTGGTACCTTTCTCGGTTGAGCATTTGACATCTAACTGTCAACCTACGGTGATACCTAAACGAAATATCCAGTTTCAACTTCTACCGGTTTTTCGTTTTTTGAGCTATGCTGTTCAATACCCACACACACACACACACACAGACCATTTGCTATTTGCTAAAAACCGCTTTTTTGGACTAAGGGGACCTCAAAACCGATATTTCCGGTAAAAACTCGATATCGAAAATTTGACACGATTACAATACTTCCATTACAATACTTTTCTTATAATACTTCTTAATACTTCTATAGTAATACTTCTTACTAGAAGTAAGAGAAAGTAAAAAACGCAATGTAAAAAACTAGAAAAAGTAATATATAAAATTTTGACACTTGTTATCAAGGGAAGCAGAATATTAACTGATACTAAGTGACCGTTAACGGTTAATCTCTTACGTTACTTTTGTGTGTGTGTGTATGTGTTAAGAGAAAAGTAACTGAAATTAATTGGAAAATATGTAAATTGTGTGTAAAGTTAAATTTGAAGCTTGGATTACAGCTGTCATAAAACACATTCTAAAAGTGTAAATTAAAAAGCATAATAGGGGAAAAAATCGATATGTACATTATCGGAATAATGAACGCTGCATGTAACTGTGGTAGAAGAGTGGGGAAAGCAGGTTAGTGTAGCTAGTGGTCGTCCATCTTGGGGGCACGCTTGTAAATAATTACCAAAAAAAATAATCTCTAAAGAATGAATTTTGCCCCGAATCTAAAAAGTTAGAGAGTAATTCTTGCCTTAAAATTGTTTTGATTTATTGTATAACAGCTAACCAGTAAAAAAACATCTCCCAAATGTGTGGGTTGTGCGCATGCGTATCAACAAAATTTATCGATATTACCTATTTAAGTAAGCTTCAATTAAGTGACCATTAAAATACTAAATTTGACTTATCCAATACTTACTATTTAAACCACGGCTTAAGGCGGCACTCAAGGATTGAAAGTTTGGCCCTAAATATTTTATTTTAATTACAGATAGAAGAAGGAGTAAATGTCAAATTTATTCGAATTATGCAATTAAAAGTATTTTCTTATAGGAGTATTTGAAAACAAAAATAATCAAGTTTGGAACTGCAATTTTCAAACTCTCTTTTGTCTGTAATATAAATTATTATGCAGGTTTGGATTTAGTGGATCAATAAAATAGATCATATATTTATAAAAAAAATACATGTATACATTTATTTTATTTAAATTATATTACAATTTCTATTATATATACAGAAACTTCATTGCAAGTGTAAATTCCTCACTTGAGTTGCTTCTCAAAGGCGTGGTGGAGGGAGAGAGCGAGAGAAGGACGCAGGAGAAAAAGTTGCTCAGGTGAATACATAGTCGTCCATCCCGTTGTGGTTACCAGCGGGCAACTCTAGCCTGCGTAAGGTGGTACTACGCGATTAGAGCCCATCTCACTCCCACTCTGTCATCTAACGCCAAAACAGTGTTGCGCGTATGTTGGTAGATGGAAGTGTCAGCTACTCTCTATAGTGGAGTACGGTGGAACTAGAGCTGATGATAGTGACGAGACTGTTACCTTTATAATTATATGCCAGCAGCAATATTTGCTTTACTTATCAAATTTTCTGCAGTTCTAAGATAAGTGAAGATTTATTAATTGAGCCCCTAAATAAACAAAGTAGTGTGTCATTTCCATCTTACCAAAACTTATATCAACTTTTTCCATGTGTTCCTTTGAGAAAAATTCATCACTATAGAATTTACAATATTCAGCATGAAGAAGAAGGCATTTAGTTGACCATAGTGAAATTAATAAAGTCGAACTAGATTTCAATCTAAATCGTCTCAAGGCGGCCATTTTTTTGTTTTGTTTTTAATATGACCACGAATTTAGTATCACAGAAGAACATTCCAATAAAATGTAATATATGTATATACACTGTTTACATTAAAAGTAATATATTCATATTTTTTTAAGATTCCTCCGCTACATAACCTACATTCTGCTGACCAATTATAAACTTTTTCTTCTTACAACCTCTGCCGAGATTGAGTTCACCTCTGAAATGCGCTTGTACCTCTTCTAGACTGCGCCCTTCTGTTTCCGGCAATAACAGGAAATAGAAAAGACTGGCTGCAATTGAAATCGCTGCATACAGTGCAATCACACCGCGAAGCGTGAGAAGGTCTACAGTGAGGAAATAAGTTTTGTTTACTAGAAATCCAAGTGCATATCCTACGCATGACGCCATACCGCTGGCCACAGCTCGAACTCCAGGCGAGAACACCTTTAACAGTTAAAAATACAATATAATTTAATAATAATTACTACTTTCAAAGAGTTCATGTTACATTAGAGGTTATTTGAAAGTGCCTTAAGAGTGCATCTTTACATCAATGCAAAAGTATAAGAAATGTTGGTTTGGAAACCCTACATCATAAACACGTAAAAAAGATAATCAACAACCATAAGTTCTTGATTTTCTGAGAGCTACTCCTTTCAAGCCAAGGGAACATTAATCATGATTGTAGACTACTCACTGGTCGGCCACTGAGTTGTGCTCGTGTGCAGATCGCTCTGAGTTTATTTGCTTGTTTTGGTGGTTTTTCCTTTAGTAAATTTGATACTATTGTATTCAAAATGTTACAAGCCAATTAGTTATACAGACTGTTATTTTATTTATTTTTAATTATCGGAGTGATTAGCAAATTTGTTTGAATTTTATTCATAATGGAAAATGACAAATATACAGAACCAAAGATCACAATAGATTCACAAATATAAAGAAGAAAAAGAATCAAAGACCAAAAGTGAAACAACCAAGTGTGCTGGAGTGTGCTCATTTGGTGGTGGGGATATCAATCCTATTACTTTACACTTGTCTAAGTTTAAATCTATCTCAAAAGATAATATAACTATAAAAAATTAGCAATCAAACACATTCTTATAATTTGTAATATAAAGATAACAATTAATATTGAAAACACAAAGACTTATTTATATTTATTCTTATTCCTTTTGTTATAATTTCACAATTAGTGCGATTCTGAGAGTGATGTTTTTTTTAAAGATATTTTCTTTGGACGACGAATTTTGGACAAGCACACTCTTAAATATTCTTCCAAGAATTCTAGCCGTGATCGATTTTTACTTTTTGCAGGGATTGTGCTGGCCGTTATTCTTTTTGCTTTTATTAAATTTATTTTACTAAAAACGCCTTCACACTCTGCATTCGAGTGCCGTAACTAATATTTTTAATGAATTTGACTCTGAATTCCCATATGTCTACGGTATTCGGCATAAATCGATGCTCATAAGCAGATCCTCGTCAAATTGTGCCATCTATGGATGGGTAGGGAAACCTTATTTTTAAAGCTCACTAATAAGACGGTGTTTATCTATTACATCAAAATATACTTGCATTATCAATGAGGTATTTATTTGATAAGCACACTTACTATGCTTTACACCAGGGATGAGCAACACGATGCGGCCCGCCAAGCATTTCTAAAATTGAATTTATTTTATCGACTTTCTCCCATCAATATATTGTTATAAAATTAATTATAATAAAATGGTAGTACATACTAAACCGAAACAATTTTTTGTGACGAGTTACTCACTTGTCGGCGACTTGTTTAAACATGCAATACGATCGCGCCGCGTCTGAGCTTGTTTGACGAGATACTCACTGGTCGGCGACTTGTTCAAACATGCAATACGAACGCGCCGCGTCTGTGCTTGTTTGTGTTTGCTTCTGTCACACAATCAGTCAGACTGGTAAGCTGTTAACTAGCAATTTTAGCAATTCTTGTGTTTCTTGAAAGGCGTGAGTGCAATATTATTGTCAAAAAAGTAATATTAGATTCTTCTTTACTTTGGGTGGTTATGAAATGAACCTTTTTTACAGCCAAAATTCTTATATTTATTTTTTCATTCAAATATTACAATGTTTTCTGTTCCCTTACGTTTCCGCACTCAACGTGCTGTCTTCAGAGGGATACTACAATTCAGACAATTATTTTATTTATATTATAGTTTGTATCTGTTTTTATTAAATTTTTATTATTTATAATGTAATAAAATTCTTTTTTATTTGTCCAAAAATTACTAACCTTATGTTTTAAATTTTGAATTTTTTCTTTTCTTTTTAAGGCTTCGTCAGGTTATTGCTTTTTTTGAAACATTTTTTATACATTTTAGTTTAGTAACATTAATGTGTGTTACATGTCTCTTTATTTTTATGAGAATAATGTGTCTCACTTTCCACATTTAGAAAAAGAAAACGTTACTACTTCTCAAAAATACGCACAATATATAGACATTTTAATCAACAAATTTCAATTACGATTCCAAATGTTCAAAGCTGAGAAGACAGCGGTTTTCATGAAAATGTTTTCCTCGCCATTTAATATCGATGTGGATAAAGTTCCCGAAGACTTTCAAATGGAAGTGCTTGACATGCAGAACAATACCGATTTTAAAAATGTATTCTTCTCAGTAAACATCAAAAATTTTTATAATCTTATGTGAGCCCTGAGAAATTTCCACTTTTGACGAAAAGTGCAAAGCAAATGATGTCTCTGTTCGGAAGTACGTATGTTTGCGAACAATTATTTTCAACCATGAAATTAATCAAAAATGACCACCGATCAAGACTGAGTGAGGCACGATTAGAAAGCTGCGTACGTACCTCATCAATTCCGGCTGATATTGATCAGCTTGTACCGAAAAAACAATGCCAAATTTCTCATTAAAAATTTCAAGTAAATTCGTTTTTCTGTTCTTTTCTTGTTTGTTTTTATTTTGCATTAAAATTTGTATATGAAATCTTTACTTTTTTTTAAACTTTATATTTTTTTATTCTAATGTTTATTATAAATAAAGTTTGTAAATTATTAATAAGTGTTACTCTATGTGCGGCCCGCCAAAAAAATTTAAAATTTAAATTGGCCCGTTGATTGAAAAGGTTGCTCACCCCTGCTTTACACTGATTTCGAAAATAATTAAATTAATGACGACAAAATTTTTTTCGCGGCAAACCTATCAGCCTCGGCACAACGGTTGAAAAATTCTGCTCTAGAGTATTGATCTTCCAAAGAAAGCGAAAGTTGTTAGAGCGCTGGCGGACTTTTGAGTCACCTCATTCGTAAATCAATCCATTGTCGTTTGAAGACTTTTCGTCTTTTGGATATTTTGTCCGTACCCCAAACATAGTTACACCTCACCTGCAAATTATTCGCAGAAAACATTTTTTTTTCCAAATTCAGTGTATCATCTCCTCTGATGTCAACTCTATTTCGCAAATCTGATATTATCGTAATACTTCATCTTGCACGCAGTAAAAGAAAGTAAAAAAAAATTCTCGTGCGGATAAGTCAATGGTCCAATCAGTGGCGGCTCGTGACTTGGATATGTGGGGGTTCAACTTTTTTTTTTTAAATACTTACATTACCTATCATAATTAGTAGCTTGGCTAGATAGAAATCATGAAGTAAGCCAGGAGCCAGGTAAAAACTTGCATCCCTCTCCTACAATTAAATATGTTAAATTAAGAATAAATCTATTAGCTCAGTGGATAGTGCATTGGACTCCCACGCGGAGGACTCGGGTTCGAGTCCAGCTGTGCTGCCCTTAGGTTTTTCTCCCTAGGAGCCCTTACAGCACACTCTCTGGTAATGGGCAGTGTTGTCTGTAACGAGAGAACACCATCCGGAGGCCGGCAGTGCACTGAGAAGGCTCGGGCGCCTATGACCATAGATGTTGGCGCGCCTTAAATTAAAAAAAACAAAACAATAAATCTGTCACTTTGCACCCAGAGAAGAACTGTGAAAAAAAGACTTTTACCGTTTGAGTTTGAAAATTAAATGGATAACTCAACTGAAATTTCTATTTCTAAATAAAGTGTTTCGGTTCAAAGGAAATGTCAAATGTTGGCATCTATTCTTTGCTAGGTCATTTATCTTAGTGATGTTTTAAGTACCAATACCAACATCAAATTTTTATAAATATAAATATTATGTATAAAAATCCACACACTGGCACAGGCAGGCACATCACACAAAATCTGGTGTAAAACACACAACTTTCTCTTACTCAGTTCTCAAAATTATAATTGACAAATTTTATAGTTTGTGTACCAAATTTAATGAAATTCTTCGAAAACTGAAAAAAAAGTTCAGTAAAAGCGCACTTCCGGTTTACTATTTTCTTGAAACTCAGAATTTTGGCCATCTATTTATTTCTAATTAATTTTGTTTGGATGATAGAATTGTATAATCAAATATGAGAGCACTTTAGAGAATAATATAACCCCATCCCTCCCCTAAAAGTGCCCTTAAATGAATTTAACCAGACAAATGTTTCAAAAAAAAGTTATAGATCTTTGTGTGTTTAGTTTATGTAAGAAGATTCAAGAGAATCGTCGGAGCAATTTTTGAGAAAATGGCGAAAAAGTGAAAAAATCATTTAGTAAAGTGGTAAAGTAAACGCACTTCCAGTTATCCGATTTTTTTCAACTCGGAATTTCAACAACATATTCAATTCTAATTAACATTATTTAGATGACAGAATTGCCTAATAAACTGAAAAACCACTTTAGATGAAAACCTAACCCCACCCCTCCTTCCAAACTGCTTAAATGAATTTTTTTTCCCGGAGAATAGTTCAAATAGACAGTTGTAGATCTTGTGTATGTATAAGTTCATATACAAATTTCACAGAAAATCTTCGGAACCATTTTTGAGAAATTGCAAAAAATAAAAAAATCAACTATAAGTGGGTACTATTCCCCGTTTGAAGAATTTCGCGATAACTTAGGGGTCCAGA
>JAAEAF010005617.1:0-41243 GCA_011037195.1 Triatoma infestans
GTCGACCAGAGCTAAATATACATCAATGTTATACTCTCTACTTTTCTCTGTAATCTGATTAATCACCAGTAAATTATCCATCGTAGAAAAATTAGGCCTAAATCCCGCTTGTTCGATAGGCTGGTTGAATTCTAAATTCTTTTTCACTCGACTCTAAATAACTTTTGCGAAGATTTTGCTTATATTAGAAGAGAGGCTAATAGGGCGATAATTCTTTATGTCCATGGGATCACCTTTTTTATACAGTAAAATTATGTCTGAAACTGATCAGGAACTTTTGTAGTCCTCATAATCTGATTAAAGATAAATGTTAAACATCCTGTAATGCTTGGGGAAGCTAATTTTATGTATTCATTTATCAATTCGTCGCTTCCAGCGGATTTTTCATTTTTTAGAGATTTTATTACAGCACTTACTTCAGTTTCGGAGATCTCCAAAAAAATCTTCAATATTGGAATCATCCAGATGAGAAAGCAGCCATCTGTTTGTGTCTCTAAAAGGATCACTACATAATTCTTTGTAGAAATTTGAGGCCACCCAAATAATTCCTTCTCTGCTTCTACGCATAACTCCTTGTTTATCTTTTAGTGCAGGTATCCATGCTTTCCCTGGCAATAACATTCTTCTTGACTTCTTCACTGACATATCTTTCTCAATTATATTTTCCACTAGCTTCTCATTATAATCATTCATGTCCTTCCTGATGTCAAACTTGCACTTTTTACAAAGAACACTCATTTCTATCTTCTCTTTTTGTGTTTTATTTATCTTTCTTCTTAAAATTTCCCTTTTTCTAATAAGCTCTAGTGTTTCATCTTTTAATTTTTTATTGCATTTATTTCTCGTAGCTTTATCAGATGATTCTCTTGCAGCTCTCTTAATTGTATCTTCCAGCCAATTATAGTTTTCTTGAAGCTCTTTCTCCTCCAAAATCCATTTATTAACTTCTTCTTCAATTTTGTTTAGAAAACTTTCTTCGTTCACATTAGAAAAGGAGGAAAGTGTTTTAAATTTCTTGTTTTTAAAACGGGTCGGAATAACTAATTTTCCTATAAGCAATCTATGGTCCGAATGAAAGGGAAAGTTGGAGATTACCCCTAGATCATGAAAGATATTCTGTTTATTTTTAGTCAAAATGAAATCAATCTCATTTCTGTATTTTTCATTTAGTGCTATCCATGTCCATTTGAGACCAGCTCTTTTCTTAAAAAAGGAGTTCCTTATTTTTAACTCAGTTTCTTGGCAGAACCTCAGCATTCTATAACTTCTCTCGTTTCTTTTTCCATATCCATATGGGCCCATAGTCTGCTCTTCTTCTGATTTTCTATTGCCAACCTGTGCATTGAAGTCTCCCATTACTATGAGAATCTCCTTAAGGGCTTCTTTCTTCACCATAGTTACTTCAAGTAATTGGTCATAAAACTGCTCAATTTCCTCATCAGAAGAGGCACTAGTAGAGCATAAACTTGAATGATACGGAGGATCACATGTTTGCTTTTTATGCTGAGTGTCGCTAATCTATCAGAAGTTGGCTTAAATTCTAAAATATCTCCTTTTAGTTTTTTATGAATCATAAATCCTATGCCATTTTTGCCTGAAACTTCACCATAGTGCAGAAAAATACAACTGCCTTTCCTTTCTATTAATTTTTCTCCTTTCCGTCTTACTTCCGCTAATCCCAAGATTTCTTCATTGTTATTTTATTAGTTTTTTCATTTTTTAACTTAGAATTATGAATAAAATTAGTTTTGGGTAAATTAATTTTACAATATTTTCCTGGGAGGAAAAGGTCATTCACCGCCTTGGTGACCAGCCGTTCTGGGGGAGTAGTTGGAGTTAGTCAATGTTTCATAAGTAGTCATAGATCTTATTTCCATTTCCGACGCCCAATGTCTTTCTATGTATAGGCCTAGTTTCCAATAATTCCTAGTTTTTACTCCCTTGTGATTTGTCAAGGCTGTGTGAGCGGCGCCTCTCCACTAAAAAATTTTCAATAGAATTCTGTCTTTTCATTTCTGTTATCTTATTTTTCTTATCTAATGGTAACCTCTCTGAGTTTCCACGTTTTCCTTTCTCGGGCGATTCACTCAGTTCACGTTTTTTACTGTTCATCTTCTTATCAATTATTATTAGTTTATCGTATTTGATAACTGCAAATTTGCCTTCATCTGGAGCTTTTTTTCAATTCGTCTTTCAAATTACGTCGAATCTGGAGAATTTTTGGAGGGAAATCTTCTGTCAGAAAAATATTGGTATCCCGTAAATTTTTCTTTTTTTTGTAAGATATCTAATTTCTTTTTTCAGGTTGTAAAACCTACAATAATTGGTTTACTGCAGCGGGGCAAATTCTTTTAATGAAGTCTATTTCTTCATCTTTTATATTTATTTTCAGTTCATTTCGAATCAAACTTAATATTTTTGCCTCTAGACAAACTCTATTTTCATCTTCATCTTTTATTCCATATATCACTATATTCTTTCTTCTAACTTCACGCTCCAAAAAATTAATACGTTTCTCTTGATTGTTTAATGTAACTTGCATACCTTTGAAAACCTCTTTGAAATTCGTAGAAAAGTTAATTCAATACATATACAGTCCACTTAATATTTTCACCCCTTTTTTTTATTTTTATTTCCTTTTTTTTTATTAAACAGAGTCCACCAGAGGGCCTGGAGAGCCTTTCAGAGGCCCCCCCATCACACCTTTTAATTTTCTTTTATTTTTATTTGTTTCCTCTTTTTTACTAAATAGTGTTTCATACCAGATTTATGCCATTTGGCTTCAACACAGTGCTAGGAAGAGTGTGTCATGGAAGAGTGTGTCATGGTATGTGAATGAGAATGAGTGTTTCAACATGTTATATGGTGTTGATATTGATGGCTTTCCTAGGGGCATTTCTGGAAAGGCACATAAAAGCTCTCCAGAAGGATCAAATCATAAGAAATATGATAAAATAATCACAAACAGGACGTGAGAATGTCAGACAAGACGTACCAGACAGAACAAATGGGATAGAAAAACTAAGAGTACAAGAAGATAGAATTTCCAAAAATATGGACTATGATTTGAGTAGTTACAGACGAATCATGAGCATAGATGGACACTTAGATTTTGTTCTTATCTATTCACTGGGGTATTATTTCAATTTAATGATTTCTGTGGATAAGTATTGTTAATAGCATTCACTTGAACATAAAATATTCAGCCGCAATGTAATAAGTGAAGGAATGATTAATTTTATTTACGGAATCGTAAACGTTTATTGTAATATATATGTTAAGTAATCAGAGATATTTTCCGTGATAGCCTGCTTCTTTTTGAGGTCCTCGACCGGTTTTGGGCGTTCGCTTATCTTCAGGATGCTTTTGTTAAACGGTATGATAACATAGACTTGCACAGAGCAAATTCAGTTTACACTGATGTTTTCCAGCTCTGCGGAACCAACGACAACAAATATGATAAGTAAATTTAGACTTAATGAAGTTTGCATTAATTAACAGCTAATAAAAAACGTTGGAAGGAATTTACACTATTTTTAGAGTGAGAATATGGTAGTGTGAGAAGAAGAGAGTGACGACTGACTGGCAGAGTGACAGGATGAGAACGAAATACGAAGTGTGTTGAACGTTGATGGTTGACGGTTACTCAGTGAGAGAGGGTGAGAGTCAAGCACCCTTTTTATACAGGCGGCTCGGCTAACCCCTACTCTCTTTAACTTCTCCTTCCAGTAGTCAGATGCGCTCTCTTCCCTACCAACTAAGGTAAGAAGAAATGCAGTGAACTTGAGATTAAAAGTGATTAGATTCCTGGAGGAGTGATTCAATGATTCGGTCTGTTACAGATAAATAGGATTAGCTCAGTGGGAACAGTGGATTTGATACGCGGTGGTCTCCGGGATCGAATTAAGCATTATTAAACAATAGCGAACAACAATATAGGTTAGATATTATAACTCAGTGTTGTTGATTTTTTTTACGGATATATCAACATTGTTTTTTTAAATAACTGACTTGTTTTGTTTAGTTGTTTGTCCCATTCTTCTATGTTTTTTGTTTGTTTGTTTGTTCGATACTAAAGAGGATCACAATATTGTTCATTGAATCACAATTGTTTTTATATTTCACTAAATACCTGCTTTAGGAAATATTAAAGTACTGTAGAGAGGGTCTACTTAATGTATTAAGCCGATTTTCCTCTTTCAACTCACTCAGCGCTCGCTTATGGAAAAATATAGAAAAACAATATTTTAATCTCACATCATTTTCACAAAAATACTACAGATATTTCAAAAAATGGAATTTTCTCATACTCCTAGTAAGATGGAAGTACTATGATCGTGTGAAAATTTCGAAATAGGGTTTTTCACCTGAAATTACATGTTTTCAGGATGTGTGTGTGTGTGTGTGTGTGTGTGTGTGTTGTGTGTAAACAAAATACAGTAAACTCCCGATTATCCGTTTCACAGCACGATAGACCGGAAAAGGTCGCAATGCATTGGCCCCCCTTCAAAAAAAAAAAATTTCACCTGTTTGAAGCGGTTAATGGGGTGTCTGGAGTATAAATATTTGCTCGCTACATTCCAGAATGAAACTGAAAGTGGAAAAGAAAAAATTATCAATCGCATTAGTCACAACACGGCCCTGAATTCTGTTGACACTTTGTTGGAGTACATCGACCAATGGGGGGGAATTCGAGTATAACGACATAATAGCTCTTAGAAAAATTCGAACTGATATTAAAAATTCATTAAATGATTCCTGCAAACAAACTAAAAATCACAGATTTTCTTAATAATAATAATAAGCATTAAACATGTTAAAATAATTGTCTGCCTTAGAAATGTATAATGTGTTGTATTTTAGAAATAAATAATTATAGTTCGAATTATTCGTGCCGCCTCTCCCCACCATTAAGCTCGGATAATCAGGAGTTTACTGTATTTCAAAAACGAAAAATAGCAGGAAGCTTAAACTTGGTATTCCATTAAAGTATGATACCGCATCTGATGTGAAGGTTTCGGGCAAAATCCATCAACCGGAAGTGCGTCTTTACTAACTTGTTTTTTTAAATCTTGCGCACTTCCTGTTCACTTATTTTTTTGAAACTCGGAATTTTGGCCATCTATTTCTTTGTAATTAATTTTGTTTGGATGGTAGAATTGTATAATCAACTATGACAGCACTTTAGAGAAAACCTAATACCACCCCTCCAGCAAAAGTGCCCTTAAATTAATTTTTCTAGAGAATGTTTTAAACAAAAGTTGTAGATCTTTAAATGTGTAGTTGATATACCAAGTTTGAAGAAAATCCTCGGAGCCATTTTTGAGAAAACACTCTAGAAAGTAAAAAAATACCAGAAAACTGAAAAATACATTTTAGTAAAAACGCACTTCCGGTCATCCGATTTTTTTGAAACTCGGAATTTCAACAACTCATTTAATTCTAATTAATATTGTTTACTGGTAGAATTTATAGTAAAGCTGAAATAGCACTGGAGAGGACAACCCACCCCCCCGTCTCCTGAAAGTTGCCCTTAAATGCAATTTTCCCGAGAGAAATGGTTTCAAATAACAATTGTAGATCTTTGGAGTGTAGTTGTGTGTAAACAACCTCAAGTTTAAAGTAAAGCATCGGATCCATTTCGAGAAAATTTCAAAAAGTGAAAAAACCATTTAGTAAGTGTACTTTTGGGTCGAGGAATGTGGACCGTGTTTCCGGGCGATCCCATTTAGATACACAAACGGAATACAGGTGGAACTTTCCTGCGATTTTCAAGTTTTGAGCTATGCTGCTTCACGTGTCGCTTTGGACTCAGGGGACCTCAAAACGATATTCCGGTGAAAACTCGGATTTGAAAATTTACACATTACATACTACCTCGTACAAGGAGTCGAAGAAGTAAGGTTTTGTACAAAGGTTTTTTGTGAGTGTGTATGTGAACAGCACAGCTCAAAAACGAAAAACCGTAGAAAGTTGAAACTTGATATTAAGTTAAGGTATCACCGTGGGATCTGACAGTACGTTATCTGTCAAAAGTCCTCAACCGGAAGTACCACTTTACTAGTTGCTTTTTTTTACTTTTTTGCGATTTTCTCAAAAATGGATCCGACGGTTTTCTTTAAACTTAGTATATCAACTACACATACAAAGAGCTACAACTTTTATTTAAAACATATCTCCGCGAATTCATATAAGGGCACTTTTGGTGGAGGAGTGGGGTTAGGTTTTCATCTAAAGTGCTATTTCAGGTTATTAGACAATTCTGTCATGTAAATAATGTTAAGTAGAATTCAATATGTTGTTGAAATTCCGAGTTTGAAAAAATCAGATAACCGGAAGTGTGTTTACTTTACCACTTTACTAAATAATTTTTTAAATTTTTTTTTGCGATTTTCTCAAAAATGGCTCCGACGATTTTCTTGAAACTTCGTAAATAAACTAAACATACAAAGATTATGTCTAAACATACAATGATCTATGTCTTTTATTTAAAACATTACTCTGGGAAAATTCATTTAAGAACACTTTTAGTGGAGGGGTATGGTTACAGCGTCTTCTACCATGTTGATTATGCGTGGTATCATAGTTGATTATACAATTCTATCATCCAAACAAAATTAATTAGAAATAAATAGATGGTCAAAATTCCAAGTTTTAAGAAAATTAGTAAGCCGGAAGTGCGCTTTTACTGAACAGTTTTTTCAGTTTTTGACGAATTTCGTTATATTTGGTACAACACAAACTATAACCTTTGTCAATTATAATTTTGAGAACAGGAGTACGAGAAAGTTGTGTGAGTGTTTCATACCAGATTTTTTGTTGTTGATATTTTTCGGTATTTGTGCCGTTATTTTTAAATACAGGGGTTGGTTTTATGTTATTGGCGTCTATGAATTATTCTGAATTTCTTCTTCATAGTTTCAGAAAACGCACATCTACTTCTCAAATGATCTTTTACACCGAAACCGTTTGACTGCGATCCAATCATTGACCACCTATCTCAGAATTTTGCCAGTAAATTCACTTCTCATCACATCACTATTCTTTTGTAAAGCGTATGTCAACGGTTTTTTTTTTTAAGAGAAATTGGCAAGTATCCAGTCTCCTGGCAGCCTGTTAAGGTGTATGTGCAGGCGGTGCTATCCTACATCTTCTTTACCTTTTCTAGAGTATGGAGATAACGGCTAACAGTGACCTCTAAACACTGCCAGTTCTGCAGCAAATACACCAGTACTTATAGTTGGATGCGACTCGACAGCTTCTCGTAAAGCCTCATCAATCGTCACATAATGGCCGCCCTGAACCAGTCTTTCTTTCGTAAAGTCGTATCACCAGTATTAAATTTTTGAACCAACGCTGGTGTATTGGTATCGTTTTATTGATACCGGAAGTTGAAGTGATGAGTAAGAGTAAGAGATTGTTAATTAGAGGGTAAGAGATTAGAGAGTTGGTATTCGAAATGCGTACTACTGATTTATAAAAATATACTATATTTTAACAAATAATTTAAAGAGATATAAAATAGAAAAACTAAGATGCACAATTGTAAATAACTATAAGAATTATAAAATGAATATAAAATATTAAAGAAGTTAGTAAAGTGTTAAAACCTTAAATAGGGACGCGCTCGCGATGTGAGATGGTGCTTCTGATCTGAAAACTGATGTATACGTTTGATGCCTGAGTCGAACTGAATCCCTCCTCCATGGGGAGACGTGTTATATTTGCATCACTCAACATCGACGCTGACGTGTAAGTACGTGTTACACTAAGACATCTCTTGTGGTATATTGACCCTAGGGGAGGTCAGTAGTTAACAAGGGCTGATTTGGCCGGGGTGGCGACGCTTTTTAACAGATGGTGGGCCAGATAGGCCAGTAAGGTGTTATCTCTTGACTGTATATTGACCCTTTTTGAAAGAAATACAGAAAGGGTTTGCCACGGTTCATGACCTGCAGGTAGCGGCTGGCTGGACCCTTTTCCAATTTTCAACCACTATGCAGTTGTAATTTTTAGATTTATTTAAAAATTATCTCTTCTTTTTTTTCTTGCTGTCGCTATCACATCACACTGGGCAGCACGCTGATCAAGAATATCTTCTTTTTCGATTTCACATAAAGCACGCACAGCTTCAACAGTAATTTTTTTCCTCAGTAATGATTTAAAATTACCAATATATCTTAAGACAAAGACACGGCTTTCTAAAAAAAAAAAAATGCTTACAATTGAGCTAACTATTTGAAGGGAACATAATATGAATAGAAACACTGCACATAGTCTAAACATTAATATAATATCGTATTTGTAAACAGCGTTTATTGTGGAAAAAAAAAAATGTTTTTCTTAAACTACAAATATGGAAGACTTATGTTTTCTGCAAAACATTTTTGAGAAAATTGATTTAGAAGAGCATTTAAATGCATTGTATAGTAAGTATTAATAAAAAGTAGATGTGCAATGGAAAAATCGGCCATGATTAAATTTTATTAGAAAGTAGAGCATTGAAGAATGAATCGAAGATTTGGCCACACGATAGCATTGTTTTGTGCAACCCTAGCTATAAAAAAGAAATGGAATAATTTCATTTCCTCAAAAAAATAGTAAACTTTCTATTAGAAAATTTAAAAAATCTAATAAAAAAATAAATCAAATGACTTTCACTTACTGTAATTATATCAATTTTAATAAATGTTAGTTGGCATTGTAATGTATTTGTAGGATGCGTAGATAATCTAGTGAAGCGCGAGAGTTATTGAAAGGGTGTATGTAAATACTTCTTGGCACACTGATGTTCTGTATGATATTTGTAAGACGACTGATGAAACAATACTGCTATATCCGGAG
The DNA here is from genome assembly GCA_011037195.1 of Triatoma infestans. NCBI lineage: Eukaryota > Metazoa > Arthropoda > Insecta > Hemiptera > Reduviidae > Triatoma > Triatoma infestans. The sequence continues at coordinate 8,845 of JAAEAF010005617.1, forward strand.
GGGGTTTTAGAAAGGTTTCTCTCTAACGGTCTCTTTTCACTTGTCCTTTGTCTTGAATATCGTTGACCTCAGTCCCTTCACTTTAACTACACTTTAAATCACAATATTTCTAATATCAAACACTAACATATTTTTCAAAACTATTTCTATTTTTCCGTTGCTTCTTCCATTTCAGCATAGTAAAGTATTGTCTCTCCCTAACGGTCTCTTTTTTACTTGTCCTTTGTCTTGAATATCGTTGACCTCAGTCCCTTCACTTTCTACACTAAATCACAATATTTTCATTTTCCAAAAACTTGTAAACACATGTTTTCAATATTATTTCTATTTTTTTGTTCTTCTTCCATTACACTTAACATATGAATAAAGTTTAGGTATGAGGATTATACTACCCCCCCCCCGGGTGACAGTGAGGCCCTCTTAAGATTGTTGACTTACAACGTATCGACGGGCCTCCACTGTCAATCTCTAGCAAATATTTATTTTTAAATAAATTTAAATTTAATCTCAATTCACTGATTCGCTAGCATCCTCAAAAAACAATTTCGGGGGGAAAATGTTCCAAATAAAAGTGATTCGAACGGGGAAGGGCGAGCCTCATTCCACTGCGACGTACAATAAATACTGTCTACTGTGGATAAATAAAACTGATAGTTTATATATATTTATACACAATCGGCATTTCGAATTTAAATCTCTGCAACCGTTTTCGAGAAATTTTCAGAGAGAGATACACCATTCAGCTCTAAAGTCGATGCTGCTCAACTAAATTGAGTTGCAATGACACAGCGTACTAATCAATCAAGATGACATACATTAAATCAGCAAAAGAACAGAATATTGCTAAGGCAATCATAAAAGCAATTAACAATTCGATTCGGTTAGATTCGCGTCAATACTACAAAAAAACAGTAGATCTGGTAAAAGAAACACATTCAATCAGCAGAGTCATGAACCATATATGTGGTTATGAATTATACCGAGGGAGTCACTGATTATTTGCTCTGCGATCACCGTCAGTTTCTTTCTGTCGATACCGACATCGTCGAAAAAAGATAGAGTATTTTTTGGGATCATTCCCCTGGAACCAAACCAAAGTCCATAGACCGCGAAACTCTACTCTGAATTACTCTGCAGGAAGGGCACAGATTTTTCGTAGATGCCCTTCTTTTCATCGTTAATGAGTGCTGCTTGATTGGGTACATTGCCCTCAAACCTCACTGTGGGGTCCAAGATCAACGCAGTTCCACCTTTGCTGTCAAACGCTACTATGTCTGCGTATCGCGGCGACCCTCATCTGTGTCCACACCTCTTCACGGCACGCGTAACCTTTCTCTTGCATAAACTCAATGATACACTCCTCTTAACGCCATGGTGCCGAGGGGTCACAAGCAACATGCTGTTGGGGTAGCTTCCCAGCACATGGGCTGGAGTTTCCTTCTCTCGGCCGTATCTGCGGCAGAGGATCCCAACGTAATGCGACGCCTGGATCACCTACTCCCGGTCCACCACGGAGAGGAGCATAATTGATGCTGAGTTTTACTGCATTGATCCACACTGGTCCTGAGAGGAGTGCTTTGTCACAAATGAATATTCCCAAGCGTTGAAGCTTTGAAACTCTAAGAACACTTGTAATTTCTTGTATCTTAATATTGTTGACCGTAAAATGTACTGAAGTAGTACTTTAAAAGAAAATAAAAGTTGCAGCTGCCAAAAAAAAACCTTTAAAAAATCAATTTTCGTGTAGCCAATTTTTCATTAAAGCTGATAGGCTATAAACTGATTGGGTAATATATATGATGCCCTTCGTTAGTACTGGCAAATTCACCTTACACTTGGAATTTAGCTAAATATAGTTGAGAGAACTTGAATTAAAAACTACACTTGAGGGAAGTGTGATATTCCAGTTCTCTCCCCCATGTTTTTAAAAAAGTGTTAGGTTTATAATATAAATATAACGTGGTGTCTTTTTCGAGAAACATTGCAGAAAACAGAAGAAAAAAACGCACGCAGTAAAGTCGAACTTCTGGACAACTAATTTTTCATCAAACACGTGATTTTGGCAACACATTCAATTCTCATTTTTATAAAGCTAATAAAGTCATATATGTAAATTTATGGAAATGACACTTTAGTGGTGAATCAAACTTCATCCCCACCTAAAATGAATTTTTCATAGAAAAATGTCATAATTAAAAATTGTAGCTCTTTATATTATGTGTAGTAGAGTTGATTTATTAAGTTAAAAAAAAAAAAAAATCGTTGAGTCGTTTTTGAGAACATCTCAAAATCTAAAAAATGCATTCAGTGAAGTGGTACTTCCGATTTTCACCACAACCTTCTTGTCGATCTTTCCCCGGTGGAGAAAATCCACCGAAGTAGCGTTGGCAAACACCATGTTGCCGAAACCTGTCGCTTGAACGCCGCCGCGGAGTTACTATCATCGTGTGCGTTCAACGGGTTCTACGAAAAGTTGGGTAACCTCCTCTGGATCACGCCAAACTTTTCGGAACTGAGAACGAATGGACTATAATTTTCAATCAACGACCGTCCACCAAGAGAGAGAATCAAAATCCGTATATAAGATCGCCAATTTTAGAGCTTAAGTCGGGTCAAAACGGGTCTGAAATTAATTTCAAGAAATCTAAAGTCAGGTTTAAAAATCACCACTCAGAAGTCTGAAAGCGTCATTTAATTGCCTGCTACTAACAGTTTGCTCTAAGAGGGCAGTAAAAACTTCCAAAAATTAATTAACTGTTTATACACTCACCTCTCTGTCAAGAAGCTCTTTTACAGGATTCGTGTAGTGAGCATGGACTTGTAACTGAGACCATTGTCCACGACACCTAATTTGGTAATTAGGGAAGTTAAGCACGCCTGCAAAAATAAGCATTACTTTACTTTATTATTATTTTTTTTTTATTACATTACGGATAAAAGTATACATTTGTGTAATACGGAGAAGAAGTTTTTAAAAAAATCGTTGGGCCTATTCGAAAAAAATCTTCCAAACTAAAAAAAATCTGGTGTGAAACACTCACACAACTTTCTTTTATTCCAGTTCTCAAAATATCAGAGACATTTTCCGTGGGTACCTGCTTCATTTTTGGTCATCGACCGTTTTCGGGCGTTGCCATCTTCAGGATGCGTTCTCAGACAGTGTGCCAACAACAGACTCGTACAGAGACTTAGTTTCACACTAACTCTCTTGGTGTGAACTAACAGTTAGTGTGAAACTAAGTCTCTGTACGAGTCTGTGTTGGCACACTGTCTGAAGAACGCACCCTGAAGATGGGCAACGCCCGAAAACCGGTCGATGACCACAAAATGAAGCAGGCTACCACGGAAAATGTCTCTGATGCTTTCCAGCTCTGCGGAACCAACCACCACACTCAAAATTATAATTGACAAATTTTATAGTTTATGTACCAAATTTATTGAAACTAGTCGAAAAGTGAAAAAACACTGTTCAATAAAAGCGTACTTCCGGTTTACTAATTTTCTTTAAACTCGGAATTTAGGCCAACTAAATATATTTAGGCTATTTATTTCTAATTAATTTTCTTTGGATGATAGAATTGTATAATCAACTATGATAATAGCATTTAAGAGAAAAACATAACCCCACCCCTCTCTCACAACTGCCCTTAACTGAATTTTCCCCGAGAAATGTTTCAAATAAAAGTTGTAGCACGTTGTTTGTGTAGATGATATATCAAGTTTGAAGAAAGTCGTCGGAGCCATTTTTGACAAAAACGCAAAAAAGTAAAAAAAAAAACAACTATTGAAGTGGTACTTCCGGTTGAGGAATTAAATTAGATGACTTCCTGCAGGATCCATTTTATTTATGCAAGCGAAATATCAGCTTTCAACTTTCTGCAAGGTTTTTTTTTTTTTTGGACTACGCTATCTTAACATATACGAGTCCAAACAAGTGGTTTTTAGCAAATGGTCTCTCTTTTCCTCTCTCTCTTTGTGTCTGTGTGTCTGTGTATGTGAACGGTAAGCCAAAAATGAAAAACCGTAGTATGTTGAAACCTGATATTCCGTTTAGGTATCACCATGGCATCTGACAGTGGGTCATCTGACAAAATTCCTCAACCGGAAGTACCACTTTACTTCTTGATTTTTTACTTTTTTTTTGCGTTTTTCTTTAAACTTCATATATCAACTACACATACAAAGAGCTAGAACTTTTGTTTGAAATGTTTCTCAGGGAAAATTCATTTAAGGGCAGTTATTGGGGAGAGGTGGGGTTATTCTTTTATTTAAAACATTTCTCTATGAAAATTCATTTAAGGGCATTTTTGGAGGAGGGATGGGGTTACGTTTTTTTTTAAAGTGCTATGATTGTTGATTATACAATTCTACCATCCAAACAAAATTAATTAGAAATAAATAGATCGCCAAAATTCCAAGTTTTAAGAAAATTAGTATTAATACTGAACAGTTTTTTTCAGTTTTCCACGAATTTCAATAAATTTGGTATACAAATTATAAAATTTGTCAATTATTATTTTGAAAACTGGAGTAAGAGAAAGTTGTGTGACTGTTTCACACCAGATTTTTTTCCAGACTCACTGAGTTCAATAAAATATGTATTTTTTTTTGAAAACTTAAGGTCGAAATTTTGACACGATTCATCGTTATATTTCTTGTCAAGTAATAAATAATAATAAAAAATACCATACGGACATCCTTGTTAAATCTTGTTATATTTTAATTATCACAATGTTTAATTGTTACCATGAGCTAATTTTTTTTTTTTTTTTTTTTTTGTAGATTGGAGAAAATGACGGTAAATGATTTTTAAAAACTTTTAAAAAAATTGTTTTTAATTATAAAACCTGTCTGAAAAAACATTCTTTTTACTTAATGAATGTTGAAATTTTTTCTCTTGTCTCCCCTTTCTTTATGTATATGGGTGCATGCGTCTTTTGTTTTTGTGTGTTTTTTTTTTTTATTTAAACAAAAATTGAACTCGATGTTCATTATCCTAAATGGAATTTTATATCTCTGTACAAATTAATTGTTTCCTCTTTTCTAAAATTGTTTAAAAAAGTTTTATTCAATAGATTGTTTGTTTTTTCAAATATCTGTTTTCAGTTAACGGTTTTGCAAAAATAAAAGCACTACAAATAGTTTGAATAGTGATTATTAAATTTATTTTTATTTTGCATTGGAAAGCACAATAATTTTTCTCTGTAGTTATTAGTTTCACTTACTCCTAGTATTGTAATCGTGTCAAATTTTCGATATTGAGTTTTCACCGGAAATATCCGTTTTGAGGTCCCCTGAGGCAAAAAAAGTGGTTTTTAGCAAATGGTCTGTGTGTGTGTGTGTGTGTGTTTGTGTGTGTATCTGCACAGCATAGCTCAAAACCGAAAAACCGTAGAAAGTTGAAACTTGATATTCCGTTTAGGTATCACCATGGCATCTGACAGTGGGTTATCTGTCAAAATTCCACAACCGGAAGTACCACTTTACTTGTTAGTTTTTTTTTTTACTTTTTTGCGTTTTTCTTAAAAAAATGGCTCTGACGATTTTCTTCAAACTTTGTATATCAACACTACACATAACAAGAGCTACAACTTTTATTTGAAACATTACTCTGGGAAAATTCATTTAAGGGCAGTTATGGTGGAGGGATGGGGTTAGGTTTTTATCTAAAGTGCTATTTCGGTTTATCAAACAGTTCTATCACCTAAATAATGTTAATTAGATTTGAATATGTTGTTGAAATTTCGAGTTTCAAAAAATCTCGAATAACCGGAAGTGCGTTTTACATTACCACTTTACTGATGATTTTTTCACTTTTTCGCGATTTTCTTGAATGTGCGTATATAACCTACACATACAAAGATCTACAACTATTATTAATAACATTTCTCTGGGAAAATTCATTTAAGGGCACTTTTGGAGGAGGGGTGGGGTTATGCTTTTCTCTAATGTGCTATCATTGTTGCTTATACAATTCTATCATCCAAACAAAATTAATTAGAAAAAAATAGATGGCCAAAATTCCAAATTTCAAGAAAATTAGTAAACCGGAAGTGCGCTTTTACTGGACAGTTTTTTCAAACATACCGATCTACAACTTTTATTTAAAATATTTCTTTGGGAAAATTCATTTAAGGGCACTTTTGGAGGAGGGGTGGGGTTATGCTTTTCTCTAAAGTGCTATCATAGTTGATTATACAATTCTATCATCCAAACAAAATTAATTAGAAAAACATAGATGACCAAAATTCCAAATTTCAAGAAAATTAGTAAACCGGAAGTGCGCTTTTACTGAACAGTTTTTTCAGTTTTCGACGAATTTCATTAAATTTGGTACACAAAGTATAAAATTTGTCAATTATCATTTTGAGAACTGGAGTAAGAGAAAGTTGTGTGCGTGTTTCACACCAGATTATTTTTTTTAACAAATACTTTATTAAAAACCGAAAAATTGTTTATATCAATTTTTTGATTTTTTGCCTGATAAAATAAAAAAAATATTGCTAGAACCAAGAATATACTATTTTTTTTTTCTCCTATCCAATGGTAATTCGCGTGCTGATCCAGCGCTATCTAAATCCTTTTACTAACCACTTTACATATCCTTGTAGGCAGTATTCTCTCTGCTCCCAACTCCCAGCTGTTTTTTATATCCTAGAGGTGTGGTTTTCTTTTCATTTTTTTCGCTATTTTTTTTACTTTTATTTATATTTTCTAGGAAGTTTATGTACGTATTTTTTATAATGTTAATCTCTAGCTTGGGGGGGGGGAGGATTTTGTTTATTACGTAGAAATATTTACGTATTTTTGTAGTTTTGATGTTCGTCACTACCGCTGTATTTGATATTGTAAAATGGATGTTAAGGTTCGGCCACACACACAAAAAAAAAAATTAAAAAAATAGACTGTAACAACATAAATACGACTACAAAACAAACAAAAAAAATACCGACTGACATGACTATAGCACTAACCAAACATTGTATACAACACAAATATGAATTTGATATGGAAAAAATTACAATTCTTTCCATTAACAATAATAATAATAATAAAAAATCTAGTGTGAAACACTCACACAACTTTCACTTACTCCAGTTTTCAAAATTATAGTTTGTGTACCAAATTTAACGAAATTCGTCGAAAACTGAAAAAAAAGAACTGTTCATTAAAAGCGCACTTCCGGTTTATGTAATTTTCTTGAAACTGGGAATTGTAGCAAGTTACAAAAAAATCGTCAGAACCATTTTTGAGAAAATCGCGAAAAAGTGAAAAAATTATTTAGTAAACTGGTAAAGTAAACGCACTTCTGGTTATCCGATCGATTTTTTTCAAACTCGGAATTTCAACAACATATTCAATTCTAATGAACATTATTTAGGTAGCAGAATTGTCTAATAAACTGAAATAGTACTTTAGATGAAAACCTAACCCCACCCCTCCCCCAGAAGTGCCCTTAAATGAATTTTCCCAAAGAAACATTTCAAATAAAAGTTGAAGCTGTTAGTATATGTAGTTGATGTACCATGTTGAAAGAAAATTGTGAAGCCATTTTTGACAAAAACGCAAAAAAGATAAAAAAAAAAAACTTGTGAAATGTTACTTCCGGTTAGGAATTTTGTCATATAACAATACAGTCAATCCCATGGTGATACCTAAACTGAATATCAAGTTTAGTTTTTTTTTTCGTTTTTGAGCTATGCTGTTCACATATACACGCGCACACACAGAGACCAGTTGCTAAAAACCACTGTTTTATAATTAGGGGACCTCAAAACGGATATTTCCGGTGAAAATTCAATATCGTAAATTTGACACGATTACAATACTTCCTCTTACTAGGAGTGAGAGAAAGTAAAACAGAAATATTTTGGAAATGATACATATTAATGAAGATAAATTTAGCGTTCAATTTTAAGAACAGATACCAACTATCTATCCTTCAACTATAACGGTCTCCTGGAATTTTCTAAATAACATACTCAAAATAAGACACGGTTTTTTCCATCTGCTCTCCCAGCCTTTTTAAACCTTGACACACCCTATCTCCTTAAAACACTTGGTGAGATGGTATATCACAAGTTTTTATGAAATTCGAAAAGAAAAATTTTTTGTAAATACATTTCTTTTTTTAGATTTTCATAGTAAACTGTTTACAGTTTTATATACGACATATTGTCTAAATTGTAATATTTGAGATGTAATTTAATTCTGATTTTTCTAGAACAGTTTAAAATAAATTTCAGTGTGCTATATATAATAATTTTATTGATTTATCTGGTTTACCTATGTATGTTTAGTATAATATTTAATTTACTCAGTCAATGGATGCAAAATTGAAACCGGTCAGGAATAAAAATATATAGGTTATGATGCTATGACGAATAAAATACCAGACCTTACTGAACTGGTACTTTAGAGAAAGCATCAAAAAATAAATTTTGGAGTCAAATTGCGAGAAACCGTTAAAAAAAAAATCATTCAGTAAAGCTTCTTTTCCGATTGATAGACTTTGCCCAAAACCTACCTGGCAGATGCGATGGTAGAACCAAATTTGAGCTATTTCGTTTGTGATATTTGTTTACATAATACAGACACACAACCATTTGTTAAAAAACATTTCTTTTGTACTTAAGGGACCTCAAAACATGTATTTCCGGGGGCACACTCTATTTTGAAAAATTGACACGATCACAATAGTTCCTCTACTTAGGAATAAGAGAAAGTAAAAATGGTTTCCCATTTTTTTTTTTCATATAAGAGTTACAAGAGGGAAAATCGGCTTATCACATTAAGTCGACCTTTTCTACAATACTTTAGTATTACCTAAAGTAGGTACTTGGTGAAACAAAAAAACAATTGTGATGCAAATAGCTAAGCCTTCTTTCGTACCGAACAAACAAAATAACAAATAAACAAACAAAGTGAAAAAAACCTAGTATGGGGTGACAAATATCTAAACAAAACAAGTTGGTCATTAAGAAAAACAATGTTGAATGACCGTAAAAAAAAATCTAGAACACTATGTGGTCATCCCATCTGACCCTTTATTGTTCACTCTTGTTAAATAATTTTCCTTTCTTTCATTTATTTATTTATTTATTTTTCTTTTGACTGTCTTTCGAGTGCTCTTCTTTGTTGTATTCTCTCTCACCGCTTTAAGAGAAAGTATTGCAATCATATCAAATTATCACTTTCACTTACTCTCAGTATTAAGTTTTCAAATTGTATACAAATTTCAAAAATGAGTGTTTTTACCGGATTTCATGTTTTGAGATCACTAGATTACATGTTTACGAATTGTAGTGTATATATATGAGAATCATTTGTAATGACATGGCAAAGTCATAGCAATGTCAAACCTTCATAACAGATAACAATGAAAGAATAATTTACAACTAGTGGCCTAGCCAGCAGCCTGATTTCAAGACAAGGCCGCGGCCAAACAAACAAACCAAGGGTAAATACCGTTACATCAAAGCAAGCACCGCTAAGGCGAGCCACTACCTAAATCGGTGGTCACCAAACTAACCAAGGTCGCACACTAGGACAGATGTCTTGGTGTGAGTGTGGCCAACACTAATATATAAACTTTGCCCGATTGGAAGAGGGGATGATTATACGATTATACTTCAGTACGTCTTCATATACGAGCAGCAGTTTACGCGTCCCTATACAGTTTCTATTTATACTTATTACCTTTAGTTGTGCATCTTAGTTCATTTATCTTAATCATTCTAAATTATTAGTTATTTATCTTCTATTTATTTCTAAGTATTTCTTGTTAATAGTTACCATTTTTTACGTTTAAATTATTGTTTAAATACAGTCTGTTTTTATAAAATCCGTGTTAATAATTCGAGCACTAACTTCCAAAAATCTCTAAACTAACTTCCGCCCTCTTCAAGACATATACTACATACCATAGGAATCACATTAAACGATTCCTCTGCATCTTGAAGTATCACGGTGGGATCAGACCATCCAATAAACGATTCCACTACACATTCAATAAGTAACGAGACAAATCGCTGTAGCTCAAAAACGGTTTGTTTAAACAGTACAATAGTTTCAGTGCGTCAAATTGGCATCCTTGTACTTAGTTTCTCATCAGCCGTTGGAGTGTATTTGGTAAGCATAACCTCAAATGTATTCAGTTACAATGGCGGCTTCGCTTGAGCATTGCACTACGGAAGAACAACGCTCAGTGATTAGATTTTTAGTGGTAGAGGGTATCAAAGATAGTATAATCCACGGAAGAATGGGATCACCATGGGATCCGACTGTAGGTTATTTGTCAAAATTCCTCTACCAGAAGTACCACTTTACTAAATGTTTTTTTTTTCACTTTTTTGCGATTTTCACAAACTTTGGCTGCAAAGAACTACTTCAAACTTGTTGATATCAACTATACGTACTAAGATCTTCAATTTTTAAAGTAAACATTATCTCTTTAGGTTTTCTTCTAAAGGTTATTTCAATTTTCTATACAATTCGTCATCTAAATAATAAAGTTAGAATTAAATATGCTGTAGATATTCCGCGTTTTAATAATATCTGACAACCGGAAGTGCGTTTTTCCTGAAAAGTATTTTTCAGTAGTCTTCTATTTTCTTTAAAACAGCTCCAAAGATTTTCTTTAAAGTAGGAATGTAAACTACACGTATAAACAGCTACAATTCTTATTTAAAACATTTCTTCGGATAGTTTTGCCTCTCAAGTTGCTATCTTAGTTGATTATACAATTCTACCATCTAAACCAAATTAATTAGAAATAAATATATTGCCAAAATTCTGAGTTTCAGGGGAATTAGTAAATTGGATGGTCGTTTTTACTGAACAGTAATTTCAGTTTTTGCTATTTTCTCCATAATTACACCGACGAAATTCATTAAATTTAGTGTACTAACTATAAAATTTGTCCAATCACAATATTAAAAACTGGAGTAAGAGAAAGTTGTGTGAGTGTATCACACACACCAGATTTTTTATTACTTAAGTATTGTAATCGTGTCAAATTTTCGATATCGAGTTTTCACCGGAAATATCCGTTTTGAGGTCCCCTGAGTCAAAAAAAGTGATTTTTAGCAAATGGTCTATGTGTGTGTGCGCGTGTATGTGAACAGCATAGCTCAAAAATGAAAAACCGCAGAAAGTTAAAACTTGATATTCCGTTTTAGGTAATCACCATGGGATTTGACAGCATGTTATATGACAAAATTCCTCAACCGGAAGTGGAAGTACCACTTCACTAGTTTTTTTTTTTTTTACTTTTTTGCGTTTTCGTCAAAAATGGCTCCGATGATTTTTTTCAAACTTGATACATCAACTATACACACAACGTGCTACAACTTTTATTTGAAACATTTCTTTGGAAAAATTCATTTAAGGGAAGTTATGGGGGAGGGATGGGGTTAGGTTTTTTTCTAAAGTGCTATTTCAGTTCATTAGACAATTCTGTCATCTAAATAATGTTAATTACAATTGAATATGTTGTTGAAATTCTGAGTTTGAAAAAAAATCGGATAACCGGAAGTGGGTTCATTTTACCACTTTACTTCTTGGGTTTTTTCATTTTTTCGCGATTTTCTCAAAAATGGCTTCGACGATTTCCTTGAAATTGTGTATATAAACTAAACATACAATGATCTACAACTTTTATTTAAAACATTTGTCTGGGAAAATTCATTGAAGGGCACTTTTAGGGGAGGTGTGTGGTTATGTTTTTCTCTAAAGTACTATCATAGTTGATTTTACAATTCTATCATCCAAACAACTTAATTAGAGCTAAATGGATAGCCAAAATTCCGAGTTTCAAAGAAAATTAGCAAACCGGAAGTGCGCTTTTACTGAGCAGTTTTTTCAGTTTTCTACGAATTTTATTAAAGTTGGTACAGAAACTATAAAATTTGTCAATTATAATTTTTCGAAGTGGAGTAAGAGAAAGTTGTGTGAGTGTTTCACCCCAGTTTTTTTTTTATTTGCTCTTATACATTTATATAATGTAATATTCAATTAATCATTAAAAATCAAATTCGAAAATTTAAAATATTAAATGAATTTTTTGGTAATTAATTTTAATTATTCCCCTCCCTTGACAATATATTTGACAAGGTGTAATTTGATATTTTCTTTCATTTTCTTTAGTCCTTCTACTTTTTCATCACCTTTCCTATTGGTAAATTGAAACTGCCTTATTTCTTCACAGATAATGTGTGCCTCAGCTTCTTAAATGTTTTCAAGTAGAACTTCTTTCTCTTTTAAAACAAATGGTTAATGGTAAGTATTATAGGAAGTCCAGTTTTATTAGTAGAGTGTGTTCAATTGATAAAGTAAAAGAATGGCTATTGGCCAGATTAATTTAATCAGAGGTTTTAATAATGATGATATATACCTTTCCTAAATCTTTATTTATTGTTTATATAATGCTGAAATTTAATTATTTGTTTATAACTAATGGTTGTAATCCATTGTCAGACGACAATTATTAACATGGATAGAATATTTTAGGAATTCTGAAATTTACTGAATAGATTACTTTAGCTTTTCGCCGATCCTCTTAAAAAAAAAATCTGGTGTGAAACACTCACACAACTTTCTCTTACTCCAGTCGTCAAAATTTATAATTGACAAATTCTAAAGTCTGTGTACCAAATTTAATGAAATTCGTCGAAAACTGAAAAAACTGTTCAGTAAAAGCGCACTTCCGGTTTACTAATTTCTTTGAAATTCGGAATTTTGCCCATCTATTTATTTCTAATTAATTTTGTTTAGATAATAGAATTGTATAATCAACTATGTTAGCACTTTAGTGGAAAACATAAACCCATCCCTCCCAAAATGAATTTTCTCAATGTTTTAAATAAAAGGTGTATGTTTAGTTTATATAAGAAGTTTGAAGAAAATCATCGGAGCCATTTTTGAGAAAATCGCGAAAAAGTGAAAAAAATCATTTAGTAAAATAATGGTAAAGTAAACGCACTTCCGGTTATCCGATTTTTTCAAACTCAGAATTTCAACAACATATTTTAATTCTAATTAACATTATTTATAGGTGACATACTTGTATAGTAAACTGAAATAGAATTTTAGATGGAAACTTAACTCAACCCCCTTCAAAAGTGCCCCTTCAACTTTTATTTAAAACGTTTCTCTGGAAAAATTCACTTAAGGGCTTGTTTGGGAGAAGGGGTAGGGTTATGGTTTTCTGTAAAGTGCTCTATTTGATCTTACAATTCTACCATCTAAACGAAATTAATTAGAAATAAATAGATGGCCAAAATTCTTAGTTTCAAGAAAATTAATAAAACGGAAGTGCGCTTTTACCGAATAGTTTTTCAGTTTTGCGACCAACTTCGAAGAATTTCCCTTAAATTTGGTGCACTTACTATAAAATTTGTCAATTTCAATTTTGAAAACTGAAGTAAGAGAAAGTTGTATGAGTGTTTCACGCTAGATTTTTTTTTTTTTTTTTTGTAAAACAAAAGTTGTAAATTTCATTTTAATTTGAATTTATATTGTAACCATTTTTTTTCGTATACCCACCAGCAAAAATACGCCCATTAAAAAATCTGTAGCTGCTTTAGCGAGACTCAGAATCAATAGACAGACACTCAGTGAGATAGATTGGGAGACTTATTTTCCTGAAACTCGGAATTTTGGCCATCTATTTATTTCTAATTAATTTTGTTTGGATGGTAGAATTGTATAATTAATTATGATAGCACTTTAGAGAAAACCTAACCCAACCCCCTCTCAAAAGTGCCCTCAAAAGAATTTTTTCAGAGAAATTTTTTAAATAAAATTTGTAGACTTTTGTATGTTTAGCTGATATAAGAAGTTTGAAGAAAATGGTTGGAGCTATTTTTGAGAAAATCGCGAGAAAGTAAAAAAATACCAGAAAACTGGAAAATACGTTTCAGGAAAAACACACTTCTTCTTGTTGTTATTAAACAAAATCTGCTACCCTTGTTTATAAAAATTGTTCACTGTTCTGTGTAGTTTTGTAACAAATAAAATTGTATTCCAAGATGCTAATGTCATTTGATAATGACTTTTCTGGTTCTATATATTATAATGAAGCCATACTACGTACTTGTAGCCAGAATGAGATCAATAAAACTATTTTTGCTCTAATGATCTCAAAGGTTGGAATATCTTTGTAATTTATGTTATTATTATAGAAAGAAAAATCTGTTGTGATACACTCACACAACATTATCTTACTCCAGTATTCAAAATTGTAATTGACAGTTTTTATAGATAGTGTAACAAATTTAATGAAATTCGTCGGAAATTGAAAAAAAAAATAAACTGTTCAGTAAAAACGCACTTCCGGTTTACTAATTTTCTTGAAACTCGGAATTTCGGCAATCTATTTATTTATAATTAATTTTTTTTGGATGGTAGAATGGTATATTCCTGTGATAGTACATTATTATTATTATTATTATTATTATTGTAGTTCGGGTGCCTAATGGCGCGGGACCTAAGCCTATGTGGCCTTTATCCCCCCGATACCCCCCTATCCCCTTAATAAATCTCCCCCGGTAGCTTACCGGTTAATCTACAGTATCCCAAGATATCCCGAAACTCCAGCTCGCGCAGACAATCCTGCGAGAGTGATGCCCTCCCAAAAACACGAAACCTAGTTCCAGCGAAACGGGGACACTGACAAAGGTAGTGGTACACCGTTTCCCTGACTCCGTCGTCACATTTCTGACAAATGGGACTAGACGTCCTCCCTATATTAAACAAGTGGCTGGACACCCAAGTGTGTCCAGTCACTATCCCTATCAGGGTTCTCAGACCCGTCCTACTAAGGGACAGGAGATACTCCGAAGTTCCCTGCCTACTATGATAGTACATTAGAGGGAAACATAATCACGCTCTTCACCCAAAAACCTCCTTAAATGATTTTACCAGGAGAAATGTTTCAAATTAAAGTTGTAGCTCTTTGTATATGTAGTTTACATTCCCAAATTTAAAGAAAATCGTTACGAGCCGTTTTAGAAAAAATACCAGAAATCTGGTAAATAATTTCAATAAAAACGCACTTCTGGTCATCCGATTTTCCTTAAGCTCGGAATTTCGAGTACACATTTAATTCTAATTAATATTATTATATGACAGAACTGTACAGCAAACTGAAATAACACTTAAGAGGAAAACCTAATCCATCACTTTTCCCCTAAAGTGCTCCTCAATGAATTTTCCCGGAGAAATGTTCCAAATAAATGTTGTAGCTCTTTGTATGTGTAGTTGATATACCAAGTTTAAAAAAAATCGTCGGAGCTATTTTTGAGAAAATTACAAGAAAATGAATAAACAGTACCGTAAAGTGGTACTTGCGGTTGAGGAATTTTGTCAGATGACCTACTCTGGCAGATCCCATGGTGATACCTAAACGGAATATCAAGTTTAGACATTCTGCGATTTTTCATTTTTGAACTATGCTGTTCACTTACATATACGTAGACCATTTTCTAAAAACCACTTTTTTGGATTCAAGGGACCTCAAAACGTGTATTTCCGGTGAAAACTTGATATTGAAAATTTGACGCGTCATTTATTCGTTATTCTGATATATGGAGGTGAAATTTTATGAATCTTCTTCTTGAAGAATACGGTCTAATTTAGTGAGATCTCTTTGTAAATTGTCGTAATAGCTGAGGTAGATATTTATTAAAATGTAGTCATGTACTTATTAAACATGACTCCTATACCGACAAAGTCTTTCATCCGAACTTTATTTTTTTTTGTTCGACCTGCTTATAGCTTGATTAATACAAATTTTTGCGAGCATGTCAAATAATCAAAAATTATGATTTCTATTGGAATACTGTCTTGAAAGCCTTTAAGCACGAAAAAAAATGGTGTCTTCACACAAACGGCTCGCCGGATAATGTGTTTGAACAAAATCTTAAAAAAAAAAAAATCGTAGAAAGCTCAAACTTAACATTTCGTTTAGATATCTACAAAGGTAATCAATACGAAAGTTTCGATCAGTCAACCGAAAATTTTCAACTTTCCTGATTTCTTCTTTTCTTTATTTATTTACTTTATTGCAATTTTCTCGAAAATCATTGGAGCATTTTCGAGAAAATTACGAGCAAAAAAAAAATTAGTAACTAATTTTGCCGCATTTTTGACAAATTTAAACCAAAAGTTTAGGACCTGTCCTAAATATCTTTCGCAATTCATCCATTTATCCACATGTCTATTGATTGAATTCCATTTGTCTCCGGGCTGAGTTTCTTTCTTCCTACAAGACATCCAACAAACTGTTCTACATCACTTCAGCTGTCTTTGCTATATTCATTTAATCAGTCAACGTTGATCTTAAGGCCCGCCCAGTTTTATATCCTGTCTCTACTTATTCTATTCTCAATTCTCCGCAGGTAATTCCAGTTTCGGATGTTGGCTTCAATGCTTTTTATATCTTTTCCATGTGAATCCAGTGTCAGGTTGAGTGTAATCGTTGAACGATAATCGATCCCTAAGGTGAATATTCATATTTCATGTAGTTGGGGGGACCCGCGTCCTCACGCGTTGGTCTAGTGGCAATCGCACTCGTCTTTCGTGCGAGAATTCAGGGTTCTATTCTCGTGAGGGCAAAGTCGGCGGTGTTGACCCAGCATCGTGATAAAAAGTGGAAGCCAGGGTAAGCCCCTTGGTAGCGAAGGAGGGAACTAAACGGCGTGAGAACTGCGGCTGGGCTTACCACACGCTCCCCTATTCAAATCGCCGTCTGGCAAGCCTTGGCCCTTCATGGGCTGTTACGCCATAGGGTTAGGGGGGCCTCCGTTCTATGGTCAACGCCCATGAAGGGCCAAATCTTGTCAAACAAGCCTAGTCGTCAGAAGACGATTTTTAGTAGGAGTGTGTAATGTTTATGGTGTGATGATGTGTATTTGTAGTAGCACGAGCGGTTTCGTATTAGGGCTTGTAAGTATGTTTGAGGAAAATGTAGAAGTATAAGAATAATTAAGAACACACTGGTAGATTAAATTAAATATATTCTCTAAGAGAAATTAAGTTACTTTGAATATCACAAAAGCTTATAATAATTTCTTGTAACGTAATACTGGTATAGCTCTGATGTTTCCACCTTGATTTCTAGCACAAGTCTGTCCTTAAAAACAATCTCTTCTCTTTGTTTCTTCAATTCCTCCCTTGTGTGGAGAAGGGGTAGTACAATGCCATAATTGTTCTTGAGCCGTACAAGTAACTGGACTTCTACTTGGCTTGTCCTTTTGCAAGGGAATGTCACATATCTAGATATTTTTTATTTATGTATAAATTAATATATATTTTAATGTTTTGCATCCATCACAAGTGTATTAAGCACGCCGCGTTTCCCAAACCGTTTAGTTTTGGTCTTTGCTACTTAGGTTCGCTACTAAACTATAGCGCTCCATTTTTTCTCACGAAGCTGGGATCAACACCGTCTTTGCCCTCATGGGAATCGAACCAGTGGAGAGAACGCTACCCACTAAATCAAACGCATTAAGACACCCACTCTGTTATTACACTGTTGAATATTGGTACAGATGCTGCGATTTTTTTTCTTTCTTCTGATATTCTCTTAATGATCGATAGTTTTTACATACACTTCACCGTTCTTGTTTATTGTTGTTAAAAAGAAGATTTCTAAGAGAGAAAAACTGTTTTCTGGTTGGTAAAATAAATTTGTTTAAAGTATTTTTGTGTCCCCCAAATAATCTAAAAAAGTAACGACAGTTTTAGAATAATTAAATAAGAATAAAAGTTTGAAATTACTTTTCATAAATTTTGGTTGATGTGGTCTGAAAATTATATGATCTCATTTTGTACTATAATGATTGTTTACCATTATTAAAAAGAACAAATTACATTCCACCATTATTATACTACCAAGTTGAACAACCATACCATTTAGATTAGCAGGTTAATTGAAGCAAATAATTAAATGCCAAGGAAATGAACATTGTTATGGGAAGTTTAACAAAGCTTAACAAAATGGGAACCTATTCCTCCACTGTCAGTTCTGACCCAAGGAAAAAAAATGTAATATACTTTTTTTCTGACCTTTCTTTTTTTGTAATTTTCATTCATCTTTTTATTTCTTTTATTGTTACATATCATTGTATAATAAGAAGTAACGTATAAACAATATAACTCTTTCATCATTAGGAAATTAGGTAATACACACACCATCATCATACAATTATTGCTGCCTACAGTCTAGTCTGCCTAAATGTAAGAGAAATATAAAAAAGAGAATGGACATTCTGACTAATTTTTTGGGTGATTTCTTCGCACTAGAAAAAACTTTTAAAATTTCCGGTGGGTGAAAATTCTATATCGAAACGTGAACACGATCGCAATCATTTCTCTTACTAAATGCAAAAATAAAAATAATAATGATAAATATAAAAATAATATATAATAATAATAATAATAATAATAATAATAATAATAATAATAAATATAATGATAAATAATAATGATAAAATACACACAGACCATTCAATAAAAAAATTTTTTTTTTCATAATCAGCGGTATTTCCGGTGAAAAATTTAATATCGAAAATTTGAGAGGATCGTTTAATATGTTTCGTAGAGATGTATTGTGTGTATGTTGTAGCACGAGCAGTATTATATATTATTTATTTATTTATTAATTACCTGTAAATACTATATATATACATAGGACGTCAAGGTCGTCTATTCTATGGCGACAATAAACAAAACTAAAAATTTAAAGATTAACAAATTAACAAACATACCATAAGAGAAACCTTACTATTGACCTATTTAATAAAAAAAAAAATCTGGTGTGAAACACTCACACAACTTTCTCTTCTCCGGTTCTCAAAATTATAATTAACAAATTTTATAGTTTGTGTACCAAATTTAATGAAATTCGTCGAAAAAATGAAAAAAAACTGCCCAGTAAAAGCGCACTTCCGCTTTACTAATTTTCTAAAAAACTCGAAATTTTGGCCATATATTTATTTCTAATTAATTTTGTTTGGATGGTAGAATTGTATAATCAAGTATGATGGCATTTTAGAGAAAAAACATAACCCCACACCCTCCTCCAAAAGTGCCCTTAAATGAATTTTTCCAGAGAAATGTTTTAAATAAAAGTTGTAGACCTTTATATGTGTAGTTTATGTAGGAAGTTTCAAAAAAATCGTTGGGAGACATTTTTGAGAAAATTGCGAAAATGTGAAAAAATCATTTCGTAAAGTGGTAATGTAAACGCACTTCCGGTTATCCGTTTTTTTTTTGGAAACTCGGAATTTCAACAACTTATTCAATTCTAGTCAACATTATTTAGATGATAGAATTGTTTAATAAACGGAAATAGCACTTTAAATGAAAACCTAACCCCACCCCTCCCCCATAACTGCGCTTAAATGAATTTTCCCTGAGAAACATTTCAAATAAAAATTGTAGCTCGTTGTATTTGTACTTGATATACAGTGTTTGAAGAAAATCGTTGGAGCGATTTTTGAGACAATTGCAAAAACGTAAAAAAAACTAACTAGTAAAGTGGTACTTCCGGTTGAGGAATTTTGACAGATGACCCACTGTCGGATCCCATGGTGATGCCTTAACGGAATATCAAGTTCCAACTTTCTACGATTTTTCGCTATTGAGCTATGCTGTTCAGATGCACACACACACAGACATTTGCTAAAAACCACTTTTTTAGACTCAGGAGACCTCAAAACGGATTCTTAGAATTTACGTTTCTACCACCTTATAATGTTAAAGATAATTAAATACATCTAATTTAAGGTTTCTGAGGAATATTCAGTTAATCATATAAACAGTTTTTCTAGTTTATCGCAATTGTCTCAAAAAAAAAAAAAAAAAAAAACATTTTTTTGTTTTTGTTTTTTAAACTTGTTATACTTTGGTAATTCCCGTTATATAAGGTAATTTATCTGCTAGTGCACGTTACTAAGAAGCAGACGTGTACACTATACACTTCATCATTTTTTTTTTAGTTTTCTAATCAATTTATCACAATGTAGCCAAAAACATTTGAGAAACTGTAGATAGAATTACGTGAATGTTTCACACAAGATTGATTTTTCTGGGACAAGTTTTAGTTCTCTACTTCAGCAGCAAGATTCTTGCCCAACATTACACTAGTATTTTGACAGGGGCATTTCTCTATTGTTTTTTTTTTTTCTTTTATTTTTAAATCTTGGATCTCAATGTTCTATAAAATTGCATCAAGAAATAATTTTTTTAAAGCAATTATTCCATATGAATATATTTTATTTTATAATGTATTTTAACTTCTTTGTTTTTCTTTTGTTCCAGGTAAGTATTCAAGTACTACATATCAACTATTACTATATATAGGTATGTGAATTATTTAGTTAAAAATAAAATAAAAAAAATCTGATGTGAAACACTCACACAACTTTCTCTTACTCCAGTTTTCAAAATAGTGATTGAAAAATTTTATACTTAGTGTACCAAATTTAATGAAATTCATTGGTGTCATTATGGTGAAAATAGCAAAACCTGAAAGAACTGTTCCCACTTAAGGTTCTTCACTAATTTTCTTGAAATTCAGAATTTTGGCAAATCTATTTATTTCTAATTAATTCTGTTTAGATCGGTAGAATTGTATAATCAACTAAGGATAGCACTGTAATAGGATCCGAAGAGAGGTATCCAAAGCAGAGAGAGAGAGAGAGAGAGAGTGAGACAGTCTCACTCACTAGTCAACCAATATAAGAGATTTGAGAAGGAGAGAAGTTGGGTTAGATAGATAAATAAACTAGAAGTAAAGCTGAACACTGTATAACAGAAAAGTAGCACAAACTGAAAAGTAGCAACACTAAAATATATAAAAGGTAGTGAGAGGTAAAGAGAAAGGTTGATGACGCGTTGTGACTGCTGTATGAACTCTGCTGCAATACTGTCGGTAGACTCCTCCTATGGCTGGCACAGCTGTATTTAAACAGTTTCTCCCACACAGTCTGGCGTAATCTAGTGAGTGAGATTCTCTCTCTCTCTCTCTCTCTCTCTCTCTGATTTGGATCCCTCTTTTCGGATTCTGTTACAGCACTTTAGAGACAAACATATAACCCAGCCCTTCCCCCAAAAGTGCCGCTTAAATGACTTTACCGGAGGAAATGTTACTAACAAAAGTTGTAGCTTTTTATATGTGTAGTTTGCATTCCTAGTTTTTAAAAAAAAATCGTTGAAGCCGTTTTTAGAGAAAATAGTAGAAAACTGAATCATACTTTTCAATAAAAACTAACTTCCGGTCATCCCATATTATTCAAACTCGGAATTTCAACAACATATTCAATTCTAACTAATATTATCTAGATAATAATAGAATTGTATAGAAAACTGAAATACCACTTTAGAGGAAAACCTAACCCTATCTTTACCCCAAAAGTGCCCTTAAATGAATTTTTCCAGAGAAATGTTTTATATAAAAATCTTAGCTCTTAGTATATGTAGTTGATATACTAAGTTTGAAGAAAAAACGTTGGAACCATTTTTGAGAAAATCACAAAAAGTGAACAAAAAAAAACAACTAGTAAAGTGGTACTTCCGGTTGAGGAATTTTTTGACAGATAACCTACAGTCGGATCCCTATGATGATACCTAAACTGAATATCAAGTTTGAATTTACTACGATTTTTCATTTTTGAGCTATGCTGTTTACATACATTCATACACATACACATACACACACATTTCTAAAAACCACTTTTCTGGACTCAGCGGACCTCAAAACGGCTATTTCCGGTGAAGACTCGATATTGAAAAAAAAGTTTGAAGAAAAATTTGTAAATGATAACTATATAAATAGCAGTAAAAATAAAGTTGTGTGAGTGTTTCACACCAGATTTTTTTTTTCACCAAATTCAGGCTTGTGCCTATAGTATATTTCTTACTTACGTTTCCCACATTCCTTACTTTTTTACACGTTGGTTAATCAGTGTAACATAGAGCCAGTTGTTGCTGATAAATAACACGTTAAATGACTATGTTAAACGGAGTATTAGATAATTAATTTTTTTATAAATTTTAAATTTTGTACGATATGTTTGACCGTAACAGATGTCTAGTCTACCCATTGTGTTCCGCCTATGTTGCACAACATTCTGAAGGTTGAACTAGTTCAATGAGGTCAGCCAGACAGCCTTGAAGATGTCTATTGCAGCGTGGGCGAAACGTTGATTTATTGTTTATCCTCTGGTTGTATTGTAATACTAAGTTTTAATTTTATATGTTAAAGTTTCATTTTTTTCTCTTCTTAATAAGAAAAGTTACTACCTTATCAGATTTCGGATGTTTTTAGCGAATTGTGTGTGTGTGTGTGTGTGTGTGTGTGATGTGTATGTGTTTCAACAGAACATCTCAAAACCGAAAAGTCGTAGGAAGCTCAAACTTGGTATTCCGTTTAGACACTAGTACCGCGCATCAGACACAAAGATTTCGGCCAAAATCTATCAACCAGAAGTGCCACTTTACTATAAAGTTTTTTGCCAGCTTTTCGTGATTTTTTCGAAAATGACTTCAACAATTTTCTTTAAACTTCGTATGCTATCTAAACACATAAATAACTATCACATTTATTTAAAACTTTTCTCGGGAAAATAAGATTTTTTGGGGATTTTTGGGGAAACAATAGCGTTATGTTTCCTCTGAAATACCACTTCAATATAATATATGGCATTACCACTTACATAATGTTATAAACATTAGAAGCGTTGATAGAATTCCAAATTTGAAGAAATTTACCATAAATGCGATTTTACATAAAGAAAGGTTTTTGAGTTGTTTTTTTTTTTGGAATTTCGTTCGATAACGGCTACAACGATTTTCTTTAAACTTGGCAAGTGTAATAGTATCCAAAGAGAGTTATTCGTAGCAGAGAAAAAGAGACAAAATGACAGGACCACTCTCGGACTAGAGTGGGAGAAACCACATAAATACAGCAACGGGAGACAGAACAGAACAGTTCATATTACTGACTTCATACAGCCAATCACTACATGTCATTACCCTTCACCACTCTACCATACTTTATCTTTTATAGTATAAAGTCCAGGCAATGAGTGTTACTTTTAATATTATATAGTGTTCAGCCATAACTAGTTTGTTCAATCAAACCAAACCATTTTTCTCCTTCATCATACCCGATGTAATATTATCCAAAGAGAGTATTCGTAGCAGAGAAAGAGAGACAAAAATGCCAGGACCACTCTCTCGGACTAGAGTGGGAGAGATGTAATATAATACAAAGAGAATATTCGTAGCAGAGAAAGAGAGACAAAATGACAGGACGACTTCTCGGACTAGAGTGGGAGAGATGTAATAGAATACAAAGAGAATATTCATAGCAGAGAAAGAGAGACAAAATGGCAGGACCACTCTCTCGGACTAGAGTGGGAGAGATGTAATAGTATCCAAAGAGAATATTCGTAGCAGAGAAAGAGAGACAAAATGACAGAACGACTCTCTCGGACTAGAGTGGGAGAGATGTAATAGTATCCAAAGAGAGTATTCGTAGCAGAGAAAGAGAGACAAAATGACAGGACCACTCTCTCGGATACAAAGATAGTGTTCGTTGCAGAGAAAGAGAGACAAAATGACAGGACCACACTCTCGGACTAGAGTGGATACTATTACAGCAAGCTTGCTGCATAGATAAAAACGTATTACCTTCATATTTGAAACAATCTTTTTGAAACAATTTTGTTTTTGGAGGGTTATTTGGAGGTCTGTCAGTTAGTTTAAATTTAAATTTGCACAATCTTTGCTGGTCTTGTAGAAAGAGTGTTGTTCCACATAAAGCCGCTCACTAATTCATCCAAAACCGTCTGCTCAAATTCCTCACCATTCTAGACTGCCATCCTATTCCCCCCACTGCCGCGAAATAGTCTCCTACTATCCCTTCCGGTCACTACAGATACAAAAGATTTATAATATAGACAAATATTCTCTTATAATATTTTCCCAAGCTACAGGATTGTCCTTCTTTTTGCCGGCATCTAAATTTCTTAACCTTATCCCCTAAACATTCCTAAATCAACAGTCTGTAAGAAGGGTATAATGTATGTGTGCAATGGTACTTTATCAAATTCTCATGATATTTATATAAATAAAGCTATTATCTAGACCTCTTCTTTCTTTTTCGTACTCATGTTTTAAGATCCCCTAAGTACGGAACTAATGTTTTTAGCGAAAGATCTGTGTGTATGTGTAATGCACGTGCTCTCTGTGTGTATGTGTAATGCACGTGCTCTCTGTATGTATGGTGTATGTGTTGTTACTAGTATATCGCAAAAACGAAAAATCGCAAGAAGCCCAAAATAGACATTCCAGTTTACATACTGCACACATTGCATCTATCACGGAAGTATTGGACAAAATCCATCAACCGGAAGTGCGCCTTTACAGAATCTTTTATTTTTTCCGGTTATTTCGTGATTTCCTCGCAAACGGTCATAATGATTTCCATTAAACTTGAAATCTTAACTGTACAGTTATAAACTTATCACTTTTATTTGAAAGATTTTTCTAAAAAACAAAAAATTGATTTTGAACAACAGTTGTGCAGAATTTGTAGCGTTAAATTTCGAATGTTTATAATATGCAGTTGGTTCACTGTTTTTGGTACGCTCTACTTGGCCCCAAAATTATTTCTCTATCGCCAAAGTTAAATATGTACATACTTATTCCCTTACCTCCTCTACATTTACGTGTTAGGGCATATGTGTAAAATTTGAGGTTAAAGAAACTTTTCTCATTTTATATATAATTTTTGAACTAATAGGAATAACAGAGGAAGTTGTGTGTATTTCATATCAGATTTATTACTTCCTCTTACTTGGAGTAAGAGGAAGTATTGTAATCGTGTCAAATTTTCGATATCGAGTTTTCACCGGAAATATCGGTTTTGAGGTGCCCTAAATCCAAAAAAGGGGTTTTTAGCAAATAGGCTGCGCGCGCGTGTGTGTGTGTGTGTGTGTGTGTATGTATGTATGTGAACAGCATAGCTCAAAAACGAAAAACCGTAGATAGTTGAAACTTGATATTTCGTTTAGGTATCACCATTGGATCTGGTAGTGCCTTATCTGTCGAAATTCCTCAACCAGAAGTACCACTTTACTAAATGATATTTTTCACTTTTTCGCGATTTTTTCAAACATGGCTTAGACGATTTTCTTGTAACATTATACATAAACTACACATACAAAGATCTACAACTTTTATTTAAAAACGGTTCTCTGGAAAAATTCATTTAAGGACATTTTTAGGGGAGTGGTGGGGTTATGGTTTTCTCTAAAGTGCTATCATAGTTTGATTATACAACAATTACAAATAAATAGATGGCCAAAGTTCCGAGTTTCAAGAAATTTAGTAAACCGGAAGTGCGCTTTTACCGAATAGTTTTGCGACCAACTTCGAAGAATTTCCCTTAAATTTGGTGCACTAATTATAAAATTTGTCAATTTCAATTTTGAAAACTGAAGTAAGAGAAAGTTGTATGAGTGTTTCACGCTAGATTTTTTTTTTTTTTTGTAAAACAAAGTTGTAAATTTCATTTTAATTTGAATTTTTATTGTAACCATTTTTTTTTTCGTATACCCACCAGCAAAAATACGCCCATTAAAAAATCTGTAGCTGCTTTAGCGAGACTCAGAATCAATAGACAGACACTCAGTGAGATAGATTGGGAGACAGACAGAATTTTATGTCTGCCTCAGAATGTTTGGGAACATATAGTATATCCAAACAAATGACGCAATAATGTTTGTTATATTTAATGAAATTTTGAACCATTCCAGTTAATTAAATATATTTAATATCGAGTACTCTACTCCATAAATCAAAGCTCTTAGCTTTGAGTGAAGTATGTTTGGTGAAGATGAAATATAAATTAGATTAGGCTTAATTAGTTTTGAATGAATGCATTTATTAGCATGAAAGTATTTAGTGGCGAGAATGGTTTAGGTTAGGTTAAGTCTGTATATATGTTTTTATTTTAGGTTTAAGTACAAAAAGGAGTAGAGGAATATCAAGTACTTTACTCCTATCGGTGCGAATGTTTTTTGGTGTGCATGTGTCATTTTCTTTGTGTGTGTATCTGAAGTAGGAAAGCATCCCGGTACAAAACTGAACATTTAGTGCCTTATAGTAATTTAAACAAGATAAAATAGTTTGCAAGCTATGTAAATTAAGAGCTATGGCTGTATGGCGTCAAGGCTAATGCCCCCCCCAAAAATATATATATATTTAATTGTTATTATTATAAGAGTAGTAACAAGTAAATCAACAATTAATTGAATTATTTCCATTATATATACAATGTTTTTTGTATTGATGATAGAATTAATTGACAAAGTAGAAAGCCTCTTCTCTACCCGCTCACTGTATTTCACTGTTTGCATCTCTTTCTCTCTAACAGGTCTCTTTTTTTTTTTTCTTTTTTTTTAATTATATTTCAATTTGAAATGTGTTTAATATGTAAATGAATTGATGTTCATTTGTTCATTCATAATTAAATTAAAAGAAAAAAAAAGTTATTAGCCACATTTTTATTTTCTCACCCTTTTTTTTAATAATTCTATTCCACCACCAATAAAATGGAATTTCCCTTTTAAAATGCCTCTTTATCGTTGATTCTTCTTTTTTTTCTTATTGCATTTCCTTTTGCGCCTCATTTTTATTGTTATTAAAAGATTGTTTTGTTATCTTTAACTTCAAATTATTCTCTTATTTATCCCAAGCTATTTGAAAGAAATTTTTCATTATGTATGATTTCCATCGCAGCATGCTTCAGTGTTTTGGTTCTGACCGGTTTCCGTTTCTAATCCAGCGACAGAGTAAGGTTTATAATCAATTCGTGCAGGGAGATGACCTCAACGATATGTTTACATCACAAATGACATTGGTTGATTATATGTGGGGAAATTGTATATTTGGGAAGATATGTAGAGGATAACTTTTCACACATCCATACATACAGACCATTTGCTGGAAACATTTTTTTCTTATTCAGGACTCCAAAAATATGTATTTACCGGAGAAAACTCACGATAGCACGATTGCTGTTAGTACTGATAACGAATGCTGTGTGTGTGTGTGAACCAAATATCTTGAAAATGAAAATATAGCAGGAAGCTCAAATTTGGTCTTCTCCGTTTAGATACACTCATCATATCTGACAAGAAGATTTAGGGCAAAATCCATTAACAGAATTGGGACATTAGTAGATTGTTGTAGGGGATTATTGCACTGCGACCTGAAAGATCTATTGTGCCCCCCTCGGAGCCTTCTCAAATGCACAGCCGGTCTCCAAGCAGTATTCTCTAGTTACAGAAAACACTGTCCATCTTTTTCTTTTTTTAGTGGAGGGGGGGGCAACGCACTGCGACCTTGATCAGGTCTATTGTGCTATGCCCCCTGGGTGCCACAGGCCTGCCCATAGCACCCGAACGGATGCCCAGTTGAACATCCGTTCTACAATACCTCCATCAGGTTAAGATCCCTGAGGAATCCTAATACCCTGACGGGCTCTAGAGAGGGTATGTCCCCCTCCTCCACCTGGTAGCTGCCCAGGTTCCTAAACCTTCTCTGAGTGGCAGCCTCGCAGTCTGTTAGGAGATGTATTGGAGTTTCCTCCAACTCCCCACAGAATCTGCATGAGCTGTCACTTTCCAAACCCAGCTTCACCAGGTGTCCTCTAAGTCGGCAATGCCCCGTGAGGAAACCCGTAAGTACGCGGAGCTTGTTCTTACTCAATCCAATGCAGGCCTCCGACCTCCGTTGGTTATAATTTCCCAAGCAGATCTTGGCCTGCCGCAACCCGGGGAGGGAGTACCAGAGTTGAGATCTCTTCGTCTCCTCCTCCTTCCTAAGTTCCTCTGACAGAAACTGGTCGCTAATCCCACAAAAAGGTTCCGGCCCCAGAAGTGGGGTCATAGCGCCTATCTTGGCCAGGGCGTCGGCCATCTCATTCCCTTCAATGCCAACATGCCCCGGCACCCACCAGAGTGCAACTTTGTTCCTGCTGCCCAGATCGTTAAGTTTATCTAGGCATTCCCAAACCATTTTAGAGTTAATGACTGGTGCACCCAGAGCTCCAATGGCTGCTTGACTATCAGAAAGGATTACAATCTCCTGATTCCTGTATCCCCTATCGAGGTTGAATTGAACACATCTTCCGATAGCGTATACCTCCGCCTGGAAGATGCTGGGAAATTTACCCATGGGTTCCGAGTGCTTGATCCTTGGACCAACCACCCCCGCCCCAGTCCCCTCGAGGGTCTTCGACCCATCAGTATACCAAACACTGCCCATCACCGGACAGTGAATTGTAGAGGCTCCTAGGAAGGAGGAATGTAATGGCAGCATGCTGGATTCGAATCCGTGACCTTCGCGTTGCTAGTCCAGCGCGCTGCCACTGAGCTAATCCCTTCCTTCTTCCTTGGCTTTCGCCAATTAACTAGGGACGGAGACCCTACTTTGAATCCGGTTTTTGTCCTTGCCTGTTACTTGTAGAGTGTATGTAGTTTAAGTGTATTGTGTACTGTTGTGATGAAGTGCATGGAGTGCTGAGCTGAGGTAACCCGTGGGGTAGCTGCTCCCCAAGTAACTGCATGCAACAGATACCTCTTGCTGGCAATTGGGACTTTACTGAATAGTTTTTTAGTTTTCCTCGATTTGCTCGTAAACAATTTTAATGATTTTCTCAACACCTAATTATAGAATTAGTCCTCACGCGTTGATCTAGTGCCTAGCGCACTCGCCTTTCCTGCGAGAATTCACGGTTCGATTCTCGTGGGGGGCACAGTCGGTGTTTGACCCAGTGTCCTGATAAAAAGTGGGAAGCTACAGTTTGTAGCGCCCTTGGTAGCGAAGGCCGGAACTAAACGGCGTAGGAACTGCGGCGTGTTACCAACGCTTCCCTATTCCACCAACGGCGTCTGGCAAGCCTTGGTCCTTCATGGGCTGCTGCGCCATTGCGGGTTTAATTATATATTTAACTATAATTGTTATTTGAAACATTATAGCTATTGTTGTGGGGAAAACAATGGCGTTATGTTTTCCTCTAAAATGCCATTTTATAATGTATAGTTTTTACCATCTATATAGAATATTAATATTCCTTAAAATCAATGAATAAATTCCAAATTTGCAGAAAATGGGTTACCCCGGAAGTGCGACTTTATAGTCGGAAGTGCGAGTTTTGGGAGGGGGGAAATTTACGGAAACGGCTATAACTATTTTCTTTAAACTTGAAATACTCCGCTGTACATATAAAAACATATCACTTTTTTTTTCAAACATTTTTCCAAAAATTGATTTTAAAATTTTCCTTTTGGAGGGGGGAGCTCTCACTTAGGTTTGAATTCAAAGTGCCGCCGCTACAAAGAATCGAGGTAGTAAAAGTAAAGTAAAGTAAAGTAAAGTCTATTTATTCAGGCGGGCTTAACGTCCAACTACCAAATTAGGTGTCGTGGACGGGGGCGAAAGCACTTTACTTATAACATTTTTTAAACAAATATAAAATTTAGTTATACGCTGGACTCGAACTGGGGTCCTCCCACTTACAAGTCCATGCTCATAACCACTACACCAACACCCGCCTCTAAAGAATCGAGGTAGAAGGTCCCCCACATACCGCTCAGGTATATAACCTCCTATCACCTTTCTTTATAGCCTATAACGTTTGTAATCATTGCAATTAAAGAACATTTTTTTTTTTTTTTAATTAAATTGTGATTAAATTAAGAGAAAGTTGTGGGACTGTTTAACCTTTTAACATATCAGATGTTTTTTATGCTGCAAAAATAAGAGATTTCGAAATTAACTTTCTTATTTCAAATTGGACCTCATATTTTTTATTTAATGAATTCTAAAAGTAGATTTTTTTTTAAATGAAAAATGGTTATTGAACGAGGAATATCTGATGAAAGAATTTTAAAATTAGAGAAATATTTGTTTAATTTTCTTGACTTTTTTGTTTGTTTTTGTTTTGAAAGATGTTTTATGAAGTGACGAATGAAAATTTACAAATAATGGATTATTTGAATAGATGGGAATTCCCCGATACTATGATAAATTGATGCTATTATGATAAATGGATTGACATCCACTGTTTTATATTCAGTGGCATGCCCGTTCCCCCAAACTTGACGCCTCTGAATTTAGTTCCTTTGGGTGTGACTAAAAAAAATAAAGTTTATGACAACTTAAATCCAGCCACCACTTTAGGAAGAATTAAAGAAAAGAATCTTCCGGAAGCCTGCGAAAAAATGTCTCCAACCTTTCTATTCTTTATAGTATATCTCCATTTTTTTCCTTTCTCTTACCTCCTAGTAAGAGGAAGTATTGTAATCGTGTCAAATTTTCGATATTGAGTTTTCACCCGAAATATCCGTTTTGAGGTCTCCTGAGTCAAAAAAGTGGTTTATAGCAAGTATTCTGTGTGTGTGTGTGTGTGTGTGTGTGTGTGTGTGTGTGTGTGATGTATGTATGTAGGTATGTGAACAGCATAGCTCAAAAACGAAAAATCGTTTTTGAAACCTTATCAAGTTCAAACTTGATATTCCGCTTAGGTATCACTACGGGATCCGACAGAGGGTCATCTGTCAAAATTCTAGTTGGTCATCGGTCAACCACTTTACTAGTTGTTTAGTTTACGTTTTTGCGATTTTCTCAAAAATCGCTCCAACGATTCATCTAAAGTGCTATTTCAGTTTATTAGACAATTCTATCATCTAAATAAAGTTAATTAAAATTAAATATGTTGTTGAAATTTCGAGTTTGAAAAAATCGGATAACCGGGAAGTGCGTTTTACTTTACCACTATACTAAATGATTCTTTCACTTTTTCGCGATTTTCTCAAAAATGGCTCCGACGATTTTCTTGAAACAACGTATATAAACTAAACTTAGAAAGATCTATAACTTTTATTTAAAACATTTCTCTGGGAAAATTCATTTAAAGGCATTTTTTGAGGAGCGGTTGGGCTATGTTTTTCTCTAAAGTGCTATCATAGTTGATAGCTATCATCCATACAAAATTAATTAGAAATAAATAGATGTCTAAAATTTCGAGTTTCAAGAAAATTAGTAAACCGCAAGTGCTCTTTTACCGGACAGTTTGTTCAGTTTTCGACGGAATTTCATTAAATTTGGTACACAAACTATAAAATTTGGCAATTATAATTTTGAGAACTGAGAGTAAGAGAAAGTTGTGTGAGTGTTTCACACCAGATTTTTTTTTTCAACATAATGCATGCATAATTATGAGCTATACTGGTTCCAACATAGTTGACACCCCTCCCTGTAACCATCCTTTTTAATAGTTTCCGGTAAATGATTTTATATTTTTCGATTGTATTCATTGGTACATCTTTTTTTTTCCTGCACTACTTACGAATACACTATTATATATATTTTTTTTTACCCCTTTGTTCGATTATTTTTGAAGTTTCCTTTTATATTTCCCTGTTTTTTTTCTTTTTGTGTTTACGGAATACTCATTGTTCGATTTATTCATTTATGAATGTTATCATTTTTCATTGTTTAAATTGAGTCTCCCAGCTTCAGGCGTCGATCTTTTCCTGAAATAATGTGCTCTTCCATTTCATAGTCTGACAATTACTTGGCAGGTGTTAATGATTTCAGTTAACCTTCCACTGTGATGGTGTTCTTATTTGTTATTTACAGGATAACATTCTACAGGTATGTTTGTATGTGGATAGTTTTTTTTTTTTTAAATAGATAAGAATCGTTAACTTTTAAAACTATTCGTATATTAGTTAAAGAATCTAGGTGTAATCGCGTTACAAAGGTATGGTTACCTATTTTAAGTAATAAACAAATGTACCGTGCGAATTAGTCAGACCACCTACAAAGTTGTCGGCCGCTTTTAGGGGTGAGTCGGTACAAATGTGATCTATCTCAGGACATGAATTCTATAGAATATGTAATGTGATAACAAGAAGGAAAATATATAATTTTTAATTATAACTAGTGGTGCCAGCCAGTCGCTATTATTCAGGTCAAGAGCCGCGGTCAGTGCACGGTCAAAGGGACCGCCAAGGTCAGGAACCGCCAAAGACACACTGCTTTCAAAAGGGTCATTATACGGTCAGTATACAGAAGCCGCCTGGCCAATATACAAGGGTCAACAAATCACTCAAAAAACCACCTGGCTACAGTCTTTTGATAACCGCCATCACCTGTTGCCACACCTGTTCACCGACCTATTCAAGACCTAGGGTCAACACACGGCAAGAGATGTTTTAGTGTGACCCGTAATTACACACTTGTCAATGTGTGAGTGATGGCAATATAACGTCTCTCTCACAGGAAGAGGGGATGATTATTCTTCAGTATTTTAT
>JAAEAF010005618.1:0-68839 GCA_011037195.1 Triatoma infestans
TATTGCCACAATTGTAACTCGGACTTAGGGATGGGTAGTGACAGTGAATAGAAAGAGAATGAATGTTCAAGCATTTAAGTTTGTAATAATCTATGTTTAGATCATGATCAAGCTGCTACTATTATTAAAATAATGATCTGATAATTTGTTTATTGAACATATTTCAGTTTTATTTCCTTAAAATAAACACCCAAACATATATTTTATACATTGTAACAACTTACCCTCCGCATGTAACAACAAGCCCCACCGACGGGAACGGTTGTTACTGTATGCGCATTTTAACAGTATTTGAAGTTTTTAAATGTTACTTAAAAATATATGATTAGTAGAAATAAATGAGACAATGAATTAATCAATTTTCACCAATGTTGAGTGCAACATACAGCAATAAAAACATTTTAACTGAAATTCGTGACCACAAGCCCCACCCTCCCCTATCTTGTTTTTTAAAACCAAAATTTTTAGAATATTTTTTACTTTTTTTCCGCCAAAAGAGAATGAGAGAATGAAACATAAAAGCCAGACACCTAATCGATACATTATTTACTGTATAATTATGCGGAAAACCTGATAGAAAATCCAGTTAAACCTGATAATTACATAGACAACAGTAAATTAATGGTAGATTTTTCCTGTTCGAACATTACAATTGTCATTTGCAATACACTAAACTTGCCCGCGTTAAGTACGTACATATTTTGGTCGTTATTTTGCGACAGATTCTTCGGGTTGAATTTGCCGTTAAATTTATTTTTAGTGCAATTTAATATTCCCAATTTTATTCACTTAGTAGTTTTACTTGAATGTAGAAAAATTATAATGTTTAACGGCGAGAGTAAATATTACTTTCTTTCTTTTTTTTTCAAGTAAATTATTACATTACATAAACTACTTAGTAAGAAGAATAACGTGGCAGGCTAAGAAGGTCAGTCTTTCAAATACAGTAACATGATTTTTCCAGCTAGTGATCATGTCTCATTTATTACATTAAAAGTAGTGAAAGAAGTCGTACTTTTAATCAGAATGAGAGAGACACAGTGTGAGTGGAAGTGAGAAAGTGAAGAGTACACAAAATGTAGGTTTACAAAAGGAAGGTGAAAGTGAGAAATAGTTATCCAACCCACCTCCCTGGCTGCGTCCTTTGCCTAGAAACATACTGATGAAGTAAGGGTACATGAAGGTAACGTGTAACCTTCACCAACTTCACCTCATCTTCCTAAATAACTTTCCACCAAAGCAGACCGCATATTTCGTTCACAAGGCCACACACTTGATCAAAGAAAGGATATGCTTTGGTGACATCTATCCACCCCCTGACTTCCTGTCCAGTTTTCATGAGTTAATGACAAAAAAAAGGTCACATTTCGCATTGTAATACTCCTCCGTTTTTGCTAACGTCAGAACAATAAGGTGTGTACCATCATCAGACAATAAGGTTTTAGTGTTGAGATCGCATGGTTTGGTATAAACCTTTCATCCATATTGTAATAGGATTCTAGAAACTAGAGTCGCAATAGGCTTAAATGTCAAAGCAGCATTGGCAAGAAAAGGGTGGGTAAAAAAGAGGTGAGATCTATTTCCTCCGCTATCTTAAACGTAAATGGATGTAGATAGTGGGCGGGGTTAAAGTTTTCCATCCATATATGTGATTGACTAGTCTGGTGATGAGGTCTAAAACTCGCTTCTCTTTGTCCTGCTTCCAAAATTGTAGCCTTGTTTTACTCTTGAAAATCGTTAATTATTTTTTCTTTTCCTTTTTCTGAGCAGGGGCATTGCGGAAGCAAATAGTTCCTGGCCACTGTTGATTTGACATTCAAGTTGACATTACCTTGAAGAAGCCTATTGCAATATGGGCTAATTGTCGGTTTAATAAAACATTGGTTGACCGAAGACCTAAGTGTTTCGTAGGAGAATGACCGCAAAAGCCTAAAAGATCAAAGATTTAACAGGCTATATGGCAAGGGCTTGTGTCATCTCGCAAATGGACTGTTGCCCATACTCCGGGAAAAAATTCTTCTCCGAGCAACTAGATGTTAACTGTGAAATGTGATTGGTGATGTTGTGTGTTTGTGTGCTGGTAGTTTGTGTAGCACGAGCGGTTTAGTAAAAGGGGGCTTGTAAGTATATATGTTTAAGAGAGTGAAGTATCAGAAATAAGAAAGTAGTCACCACTGCTAACCATAAATATATTCTATTAAAATAATAACTACAAGTTTTTTGCGAAGGAATTATTACCTTATTAATATGCACTGATGCTAAGAGAGCGAAAAACGAGTGTTCTGCTTCGGTGTACACAGCCAACTATGCCTGAAGGAATGTCTTCTAATTGTTATTTCAAATCTTCCCCTGTGAGAAGAAGGTGTAGACAATTACTAACGAGGTTCTTGAACTCTTCCTGTAACTGGACTTCTTCTACCTGGGTTACCTTTTTGAATGTTAGGATATTCTTGAAATAATATTTTTCAAATAAAATATGTTTCTGGCATCCATCACAACTGTAAGGTTCTGGATGATGGAAATGCGGCAGTCGGATATTACATATGTAATAGTAACCAAAGAGTGTATTCGGAGGAGAGAAAGAGAGACAAAATGCCCGGACCACTCTCTCGGATTAGAGTGAGAGAAACCACATAAATACAGCGACGAGATACAGAAATAAAAGAGTTCATATTATTGAGGTCACTCGCCAGTCACTCTACGTGTCATTACCCTTTTCCACTCTACCATACTCTATCATTGTAAGTGTAAAGTCCAGGCAGTCAGTGTCATCATATTATACAGTGTTAACCATATTTAGTTAATTCATTATAATCAGACCATTTCTCTCTATCAACAAGCCCATAATACATAGAAAACGCGAGGACTCTATTAACAGTACGCTGTAACATAATAGTAACAGTTGGCAGAGTAATTTGGCGGTCAGTGTTGGTGATTGGTGACGTCTTGAGAAGAAGATAAAATAATTCTATCTTAATAATAATTGTCAGGTTGAAATGGTTTAATAAGAATTACAAGTCTATTCTAAAAGAAATATATGAAATAATTAACCAAAAACTACAATAAAAATACACGTAATATATAAAATAGAAAAAATAAATAATTTCTCCTAAACACTGATTTAAAGAGGACACACTGCTGAACATATGGTGAAATCAGTGGCAGCTTGTTGCTTTATTCTCTAAAGAAACAAGGGAAAAACTCTTGTTATCTCAGTAATATATGTCACTCTACTATACTCTTAGTGACAACCATGTCTTGACTAGTTGGCGTGAGTGATCGCTCGCTTACTTCAACTCTTCTTTATATTCTTCCTCATAAATTTGTAATCCTTATTGATCTTTCACTTGTCCTTAATATCGATTATTTACTTATATATATATTTTTTTTCACCCTCTCCTTTCACCATTACCAAAAGACGGCTTTAGGTTGATAAGTGTATGGAAATATTAAAAATTAAGATGGCTTACGTTGTTTAGACACATATTGAGACGACTGTCTTGTTCTCATTGTATTCTAGCTGTTAGAATGCGAAGGTTTCTTTAGACTTTAAATCCAGTCATTTCGAATTAAACTATTCCACTATTTACATTATATACAAAAAATATCCTTCAATTATATCACACTTTTTAGTGTTATAACTCACATAAATAAGCCTAGTGTCAACAGACTAATTAAATTTATCTCGGAAACTGGAGGTCATAGAAGTAACAAACAATCCGAGGATTGCAAAGAACACTGCAAAAGCTAGACTATTATTAAATCCAGAATGTATCCTTTTCTTGTTTTATTTACTAAATAGGATCTCGGAAGACGTCAACAGTAGGAGAAACTATTACGCGACAATATTTTGATAATCTTCCATCATTGGATTCGATCTAATGGTCATTATTGTGATAAAATGGATGAGTGTAATCTTAAAGAAGTTTTGGATTAATTGAAGAAACCAAAGTTTGAAGTCATGAAAACTGCAATAATCGCATCTAAGAGATTGTCATCCGTTACAATATTGACTGCATATCTTCCTCTTGATTTGGATGTAGTTAGATTTGCTTGTAGCACGTCATTAAGAAAAGATAAAGTAACTAACTTTGAAGGAATTTCGACCCAGCCACTGCCTGAGGTTCACCTCAATTAAAGGTAGAACAATATTTTTAATTTTAACAGCTGCTCACTTGAAAGAAGAATAATTACAAAAGTGATTTCTTCTGTAGTATCAAGATTAGTAACTAGACGATTGAATGGGAAATGTTTCTAACATTGGCTGGTAAATGACGTTGTTGTCGCTGGTTTAGGAAACTGCAGAGTATTATGATCTTAGAATGATGCGATTTCTGCGAAAATCTCAGGGCAGATTCATGGTACAGGGTAGGTGTACATATAGACACCTAATAATATTGCTTATTTACCATTGCTGCTGAAAAATATCACCATAATGCTTTCAGCGAATTTTTCTAGGAATGAAATTAATTTGTTATCTGATTTGGGAATGAATTAGAAATTTAGAATCAGTATTCACATAAATACAATGAGTAGATAAGATGATGAATAAATGAAACTGTGAGAGGGTAGGAGGATAGAAACTACCCAGCGGTAGCACTCTCTACGGGATTCCAGCAGTACTGATCAGTCCCGGAGGAAATCTCGGAGCCACTGGCGATTCAAACGGCGAGGTGGATTGTCAGGATTGGTAGTGGAGGCTAGAAATTGTACAAAGGGATTAGAACAAAGGATGAGAGCAGTATGGAGTTTATGATATTTTGTCTTTGCAGGTTGTTCTACAAAACGGATGTTGAGGTCATTATGGAGCGTAAGGTTTGAGACATAGAAAAGAGCATCAACTATCTGTCGAAATAGCTTAGTTTTTAATGCCTGAATGGTTCGTAAGTTTGTGGGTTTAGCTGAGCCCCACAATTCAAGCCCGTAAGTCCAAATTGATTTGATTATAGGAATATATATCAGACTTTTGTGTTCTGTAGGTAATTTGGATCGTTTGCCGATAAGTCTGTAATGAAGTTTGGCCCTTTTAGTCAGTGCTTGTCTTTTAAGTCTTGTGTGTGGGTTCCACTTGAGTCAATGGACAATGAAGTGCCCAAGGTAGCGCACCAGTTCTGATACAGAGAGACGATTGTGATTGAAGAAGACCGGAGAACAGGAACCACGCCGGAGAATGTGTTTAAATAATTTATCGTAGGTTTTTAACGTAATATTAGTAATTGTGTTCCTCCCAGGAATTTCGATTAGTGGAAGTTTAGTGTTGTTAGATAGGACCAGTGATTGAAGGGGAATAGACATTAGTTGTTGTATATGTATATGTTAGACTAATCCCCTCCAGTAGAAGGAAGCTTGTTCCAGCCTTGTACAAACATTGCAGGAGATCTCGTGGCCATCCTTGACACTGCGGTATTGAAGGGAATTTACTTGCTAACTCTCATTTTTAGAGCAATTTATAGTACCTATTAGCTTACCTTTCCAAGTATTCATCAGTATTTTATCTGTAGAATTAAATGCAGCTATATTCAGTACTTTAGTAGAAAAGGTTTTATTAAATTTAAAATAAAAAAAAACATATAATTTTTAATTTATTCTAAGTTAAATCTACATGAATAATAAATGTGAATGTGTGTATGACAGTCAATAATATGTAAATTATGCAAGCTATTATCATAATGCTTTGTGAATAAAAATTAAATTCCTAAACCATTACACCCCAGATTACATGCCACACCCGACGTTGTGGTTGGGGGGGGATGTAAAACTCACATATATGCATGTGAGCAACTTTCACACGCACGCACACACACACACACACACACACATATATATATATATAAATAAAACATTAAAGCTTGTTGACTGACATCATGCACTTGCTAATTCATATTATAGGCGTGCTCATTAACATAAAGAACCATGATTACGCAAAACAAATTTGCTTCCAAATTCTCTAAATATTTGGCTTTTCTGAAATAAAATTCTGATTTTTAAATTATGCTGGAATTAATCGAGATATATAAAATGACAGCTAAAATGGAATTTAAGCGAGAATAAATATGGAAGCATATCATTTCTATAAATCATACATATAATGTTTAACATTAGTTAAATAATAACTATTATTATTATGTGTAAATTATTTTTATATTTACGTTTGTTTCAAACATTTAGATTCACATCTGTTTACCAATTACCAGTCAATCATAATGAATTATATTATTTACATTGCTTTATTAATTATTTGACTAATCGGAGGATGTTTTGGTGTAGTGGTTATGAGCATTGACTTGTAACTGGTAAGTCACCAGTTCGAGTCCCGAGTACAACTGCTAAATTTTATATTCGTTTAAAAAATGTTCATAGTAAAGTATGTGCTTCCATGTCACCGTTTATGATACCTAATTTGGTATCTAGATCTTAAGCCAGGCTGAAAACATAGGCTTCTCTTTACTTTATTTAGCATATCCCACTCTTTCGTGTTAAATGAAGATAAAAACTGTCTCTCTTATACTTCTTCAGAGCGTTCACGTGGTAGCCTTTAACTTGTCATATCCTTGCGTATTAGCGACTCTTAAACAAATGTCCAGACTTCATGATCACTCGTAATGCTGCAATCTTGTAATAGTGATCTTAGCAATGCTTTTGTCTCTCCACAGAGTCCTTTCCTTTCCTTCAAGTAGCTGTAAATTGGGTTGTTTTCTCAAGAGAATAGTTCCAGGAAATGGTGATTGGCGGTTGTTGAAATACATATTTATATTTTACGAGACTGGACAGGTAAATGAGTATAAAAAGGGTGTTGAGTGCCTGAGCGAAAAATGGTGTAGTCTTAGCTGTTTTTACGGT
This sequence comes from Triatoma infestans, assembly GCA_011037195.1. NCBI lineage: Eukaryota > Metazoa > Arthropoda > Insecta > Hemiptera > Reduviidae > Triatoma > Triatoma infestans. The sequence continues at coordinate 6,841 of JAAEAF010005618.1, forward strand.
CGGTTAGCTTGACTGGCTAGCTTATGGAGAACTGTCTAGCCTGTTAAAAGGCTTTTGACAGAGAGCTGAGCGAAAATAGCTTCTTGTAAGTTGTTGCTTGATGTACCTCCTTGAAGATAATGTTATAGATTCCTAGGTGATAGTTTTTGTAAGCTGTGGAATTTTTTTGCCCAGAATGACTCTTGGCCCTTTCATTAGAGCGACTTTAAAATACTTGAAAGTTGATTTCCAACACTATCGAATATTAATTTCTAAATGGAAGCTCGTTGCTTCAAGATTATACCATGTTAGTCTCTTTTGACAGGTGACCGTGACAGGGATCGTGAGTCTTAAAAAACCATGGTGCTAAAGCGATTGGCGGCAGCAACATAAATCTCCCACCGCTTGCTATCTTTATTGAATGTTTGTTTAAATTACGTAAATTGTCATAAGTTTTTATATATATATATATATATGTGTTTTATATTTAAAAAAAATATACTGAGTTTTTTATAGAAATTATTAATTAAGATAGAACTATCGTCGACAACAAGGCGCTACTAAAAGTGATCACAAATACGACTCTATATTCTTCAAGATAATTTACTTCAAAATAATGTGCAATGGAAATAGTACAAGGATATTTCGGACCTCCTTAGATTTTCTCTTCCCAGCAGTGTCTGCAGCTCAATGCCCGGCGAGATGGGCAGTGCTCTGAGATAGCTGAGGAGGCACAATAGATCTTTTAGGTTGCAATGCAATATTCCCCATAACAATCTAATACCATTCTATATAATGTTTACAATCCTCTATATCTATATTAAAAGTGGTCAAATATAAAGGGGATCAAAATTGTATACTTCAGATATATTCTATTAGTGGAAAGCAGAAAAGATCTCCCTTTTCTAAAAGTGACTTAAAATTGGCTTTAAATTAAAGTATAAAACAGACTTTATATTATAATTCCGTTATTTCAAACTTTGAGCAAATAATTGAATAATCTGCATATATTTTTTCTTCTAGAAGAATAAATTTATAGAGAATAAAATATAATAACCAAAAGGGAAAGATTAAAATTTCAGAAGTAATTGTAAGCTACTCATAAAGAGTATTAAAAGTTAAAGAGTAAACTTAGTTTAACTTAAAATAACTTTACATAAACTTGAACGAATAAGATAAACTAACAAACATTCTAGTTACGAAATCCTTTCGAACTTTAAGAACTAAGTTATATATAACTTACATGAAATGTAAGTATGAAAGTCTATTTTTTTTCTATTTCCTTTTCAATTTTTTTTTTTTATTTGCAAAACTGGAAAAGTTACTAGTTTACAAGCTGCAAACCTTGTCTTTGGTGGATATTTTTGCAGCTCATAATATAATCCATTCTGAGGAACATGACATCAAATAGATATACTCTCACTACGTTCTGCCAAGTCCATTAGAGCTATCTTTGCAAAATATTCATCCTCGCAAAAGTTAATGTTTGTTAAATATAAATTAATAAATGTAATTATTAGAAATGTCTTGTATTTTTTGCACTAGATGTACTGAAGAAGGGAACCATCCCCGAAACGTTTAGATTGTTACATTTCCAGACCCATAACTTCGCAAATTTTCTAAAAAAATTATACAAATAGAATGGTCGTAGAAGCATTCCTCTGTTCATTATACGAATAAAAATGATTAAAAAATAAAAATTAACAAAATCAGCATCATTATAAATAATAGTTACGTCTGGCCTTTGTTAATGAAACAAACAATATGTTGATTGCCTTTGGCCAAAGTAAAAAACAGTTTAACTTCGAAAGATTACTCCATGTTTCGGATACCTTTGGTGCCATTCCACAGTAACTACCTGAAAAAAAAGCAAACAAAAAGAAATAAACAAAAAAATTACATATATGTTGTGAGAAACAACTTAAAAACATTATAGATTAGAAGTATAACCGAAATATTACCAACACAAATGTATATATTTCCCAACTCTTTCAATATTTCTTTGCAAGTGCAATAGGATCCGAAGAGAGGAATCCAAAGCAGAGAGAGAGGATCGCTCCCTATTTTAGGCCAGAGTAGAGTGGGAGAAACTGATTAAATACAGCTGTGTCATACAGCAGTCACAACGCATCATCAACCTTTTTCTTTACCTCTCACTACCATTTTAGAAATTTTAGTGTAAAGTCCAGGCAGTTTATGCTACTTTTCTATTATACAGTGTTCAGCTTTAATTCTAGTTTATTTATCTATCTAACCCAAATTCTCCCTTTTTTAAACCTATTATACAGGCATGCATACCTTATTCCATAATCACGCATTTACGTCCTTCTAGCATTTAACTTTCCATTCTTCCATAATAGGTATCGGATCTCTTTAATTTTGAATTTTTAATATTTTTTTAATCATTTAGCGTTCTGTATTTTATTGTTTTAATTTTTAATTTTCATGTAAATTTATGTTGGTAATAATGTCGTTTATACTTCTGATCTATAATGCTACATAGTTCGTTTCTCAGAACATATATGTAATTTATCTGTTTACTTCTCTTTATTTTTTTTATGTAGTTCCTGAGGAAGAGCACCGAAGGTGTCCGAAAAGTCAAATAAACTTTTGAAGTTTAAATTTTTTTTTTCTTTGGCCCCCAGCTAAACAACATTTTGCTTATTACATTAGCATCATGTTCACTGAATTACCAACAGCTGATTTCTCCAATAATTAAAATATTTCATAAAAATATTTACGAGTAAAAAGTTTATTTTTTATTTTTTTAATTTAAGGCGCGTCAAACATCTATGGTCATTGGCACCCGGAGACTTTTTAAAACACTGCCGGCCTTCGGACAGTGTTCTCTCGTTACAGACAACACTGCCCATCACCGCACAGTGAGCTACACAGGCTCCTAGGAAGAGAAAATCACTGGCAGCACAGCTGGACTCGAACCCCTCGTGGACTTCCGCGTGGGAGCCCAGTGCACTAACCATTGATCTAATCCCTTCTCGTAACAAATTTATTATTATTAAAAATTTTTTTAATTTTCAGATATACTTTTACAGCGCGCACTTGTAAGAAACATTTTTGGGAATTCTGACTAACAATAGTTTCAGGTCGCCGTGGATTTGTCTTGATTACTTCCTCAAAAATCATGCAACTTAGTATTAATTTATTAATTTAATAATTATAAATTGAACATTGACTGAGAAGGCTCCGGGCGCAATGACCTCAGATGTTGAGACGCCTTAAATTTAAAAAAAAAAAAAAAAAAAAAAACATTGATGGATAATCAGTTTTTTATAAATTATTATTTTTTTTTTTAAAGAAGTGGACGAAGCCCTTATAGGCAGCGAGTGTTGCGTGGGGGCCAGAAGTTGGGGTCGCCCTACTCGGTTAGGAACAGAGAGTCAAATGCCCATTTTATAAAAATATCGAATTGAATAATATTTTGTATCATCGGCAATTCAAAAGTGGTAATATAGAAGCGTTGTTTATTGATTCATACCAGTTATTATTATTATTATTATTATTATTATTATTATTATTATTATTATTATTATTATTATTATTATTATATTATTATTATTATTTTTATTTTTGCTCGACAAATATGTGTCTGCAGAGTTGTGAATGTTAAAATATTGGCTTGGTTTTTTTGTATATTTGTATTTTTCTTTTCTTTCTCACTGCCGTTGATTTCTTTTTTGCTTCCATCTTTTTTTTTCGTATGAATTGAATCCTGCCGTAGTAACAATGTAGCTTTCAGATAACGCCAGTCCCCCCCGGATGAATTTTCCGGCGCCGCAGCAGCAATAGGCATGACTGTACAAACACTGGCAGAAGAACTAAACGGAAAGAAATCGTTTGCCCCTTACTGTGCCAAAGGGTACACTATAAAGCATACGTATATATATATATATATATATATTATATTTCTAGCGATAGGGCGAGAAAGATACGAGTTGAAGTGGATACTCTCTGTTCTAGTTGTAGAAAACATATCACCAACGGTTGGTTGTATGGTGCAGTGTTCAATGTTTATAACGGTAGTGCCGTCTATATTCCTCCGAGCTAGCTTGGTACTCCAATAGTCGGTCACATCTCTCTCTTATACTCTCTAACACTCTCTATACCCAATCTTCTCTTTCCGCCTCTGCACTCCCACACATACTTAGAATAAGCAGAGGTTAGTATGGTTTACTGTAGAAAGAGAGAAAATCAGCCAGCAGTTTGTCACTTCCAAGAGATTTGAGAGAATGAGGAGGCTTTTGGTGGAGAGGTAGAAGAAGAAGTATACAAGGGGTTTTGTCCTCTGTTGGTTTGTGTGAGTGTATGTATATATAAAACATTGTAATAGTGTTGGATGGGATGGTTTGTGTGCGCGTTAGGCCCTTGTGATCTAGATGTTTGTTATAAAGGCACAAGAGCAGGCCACAAGGCGCCTTCACATGACTCCCACCCACTGTTCCACATCTTCTCTCCTATGTTCTCTCTCACATACACTATTTTTACTACATACACAGTGAAAATCCTTCTGCCAACTTGAATACGACTCACCCACAAATTTACTAACCCTTTCTAAATCTCATCCAACTAAGTGTACTTCTTTTCTTTCTTTACACAAATCACCGCCTCCGCTATCATGAATGACTATATACAATCTCCGTGCAAAAAACCTTGCTATCATACATTCTTTCAGTGATGACGGCCTATCTAAATAACTGGTAACGAGTCAATATAAACTTACAAAAACAAAAAATCACTTTTATTTCTGGTCACAGTTTAATAGACATATTCTGTTTTTAATTTCTTAGGGCTAATATAGTAAACTTACGCAGAAAGTTTTTGCTCTATGATTTAATGTTTTTCTGTTAGTTATTTGTGCATATTTCAAGCTGTATTCGTGTACAACATAATTATTAGGACCTATATAGGTGTGTTATGTCAAGTGCATGAAGATAAAAAAGGATTTCTTCGTATACAGTGTTTACATCAATTTCTCTATGTAGTGTTCATACTTCAGTGAGTAGTTTTTCTTTGATTTTTCTCATTAATTATTACCTTAAGTAATAAACAGTAAAACTAATAGTTGAAACAGTTAAATGATTCGATAGATGTGTGGGAAGGCATCATTAGATCTACCTTAAACTATTTTACTACTACAAGCGTACAAAGCCTTTTAAAATTGGCCTTAGCGATGATGAAGACGCATCAAATCGTCAGCAATGACTTCATCATTCATAAAAATGAGCAAGAGAGCCAACGTCTATAAAAACTCGCCGCCAATAAAGAAGAAAAAGAAGAAATCTCCAGCTTTTGGAGTAATTACAAGCTCGCAAACAAAAAGTGAATAGATCACAGTACCAGCTTAACCGCAAACGAGTCTTCTTTCCACGTCCATGCTTGCAGCCACCACAATAATTGCTCTCTCCCGGAATAATTTCAAAAAATAAATTTGATAATCTTAAAGATGATGGTACAATGGAAACAACCAACCCGACAGCGCCACAAAAAGAATATAAACCTCCACCAATCAATATAAAAAATATTCAGAATTACTTGGAACTCTGTAGAGAAATATTTCGAAAAGTCGGAACCAATAATTTATTATTCGTGTAAAACAAACATTTCAGGCACCGTATTGTCAGCCAATATAGATGCATATAGAGATATTGTTCGTTATCTTAAAGAGAAAAAAAACAATTATCATTGTTGTTGTGGTGGTTGGTTCCGCAGAGCTTGAAACATCAGAGACATTTTCCGTGGTAGCCTGTTTGATTTTGTGGTCATCGACCTTATAAATGTTCGTAAAACAGAGAATAACACACAAAAAAACTAAAGAATATAGTAGCGGTAGGTGGGACAAATATCAAGGCAGGAGGCACGATGATTACTTGGTTGTCCCAAATAAAGCGCCAATAATATTGAACCGAGATGATTGTCTTAAAACAGTGATTTTTTTTTTCAGGATTTCAAACAAACGAAACCAAATACACGTCATCATCTTTTTTTCTATAAGAGGATGCATTTCCACCTATCTTTAATTACCATTACATTAGAAGGAAATGCATGTATAGTAACAAAGAGATGATTTTGACCAGTGAATATAATATTAAATTATATTTACGAGTATTATTTTCAAGTATATCTGCTAGATCGTTCTGATCTGTTTGTTATAAAAGCAAATAAAAGCCGCCGCAATCAGCCCAGTTCCATTTCTTCTATCCTACATAATTTTAATGGCGATAATATTTTGGATCGACCGAAAATACTTCATTATGGAGTCGATTTTTTTGTTCCTTTTCGGAGATTTTCTCAAAAACATTTCCGACGATTTCCTCAAACTTGGTACTAACTACACTTATAGTGAGCTTTAAGTTTTATTTGAAACATTTTTCTGGGAATATTTACTTTAGGATTTGGGTGGGGGAGTTGGTTATTAGGCTAATTAATGGGGTCGTAACCATTTTCAAATCAAGAGTATTTAATTTCCCATTAGATTTGAATTTATATAAATAATTTCTATTCGTAGATTCTATTACAGAAAAAAATGAAACACCCTTCGTATTTAGAAGTGAGTCGATTTATATATTTTATTGTATCTTTACTCACTCTGTGTAATAGGGTCTGAAGTAAGGGATCTAAAGCAGAGAGAGAAACACAAAAATTGAGAATCTCACTCGCTACTTAGGCCAGACTAGAGTGGGAGACTCTGTATAAATATACAGCTGAGCTAGCCCTACAAAGGACAGTCTTAAAACAGTTTTAGAACAGTTAACCCCGAGTCAGCAACCAACTACTCTACCCTTTTCTTCACTTACTTTAAATCTCTCGCTACCTAATTTCTCTTATATGTGTAAAGTTCTGGCAGTTTTTTTGTTACTTCTTCATTATACAGTGTTCAGCTATAATACCAGGTTTATTCATATCTTAAACCCAATTCTCCCCTTTCTCAGACACATTATACACTTCAAGAAGAGTAGTTTTTGTTTTAGTTTTACACATACTTGGCAGACATATACTTCCTTTGTCTATTGTTTATAAAATAGATTATTTATGTATTGTAAAGTGTTACTCACTGTTTATAATTTTTTTTTTATTTTGCCACCAAAGACTAACTTTTATTGCTGAGTCTTCTGGCCATAAATAGCAATAAATAAATAAAAAATAATACATTTTTTTTTTACTGGTAAATAAATAAGAAATAATATTGCAAATCAATGAGTTTCTATTCTCCCAAAATAAATGGGAAAATTATTATTCACGAATACAGTTAAATCACTAGTTAAAAGTAGTGTGAACATTCTGCTGTTAAAAAAATTAATGTACCTATTTTATGTTTAAAAAAACAAAAAAAAATTATCCTTACAACAAAACTGATTTAAGATTTTCTTTTTTCTTTTTCTTTTGTTTTCTTTCTTTCATTTTTTTTTTTTTACTTTGTTTTTTTTTTTTCAAAGAAATGAATTCTTACTTTGAAGTTTGAAATTGTTCCTGTGGATACAAGATCTAAAGCAGTGCAGGAAATTGTTTTCTTGTAAAAACAGAAAACTCTGTAAAGTTGAAGGTTACTAAAATAGTTGGTCTACACACATACTACATACATACATACACACTATACACACACACACACACACAAAACAAACTTGAGACTCAGTATCTAACTTAGTGCTATAATAAGTTTTATATGTATGATGCAGGAAGTCTATTTTTCCAAACGATTGCCCAGTGATAACTTTTACTTTCCGCTCGAAGATTTCTTTTCTGATTCGACTAGAAATCGTTCTAACTCCCCACACACCCACCCAAAAAAAAAAAGTGCAAGAAATTTCTTTAGATATTTTATTTTAATATTTGCAAATTTTATGCATTTTTGTGAATAAATTTACTTCAGTGTAAACCTAAAACTTAGACCAATAATAAAAAAGAAAATTATAGATAATTAATATTACTCGAAAGTTATGTGTATCTTTACTTTCGTGTATGCGTCTCTCTCTGGAATAAGAATATTAAACCGGTGTCATAAAATTGATCGGTTAATCTCATAAAATAGTATCCATTATAATAAACAGACCATAATAATCTATACCAAAATAAATAAAACATGACCTTAACAAGTAAATTTATGCGTATCAATTTTCTAATTATATTTAAAAAAAAATTCAATAAAATATTTTATTACATTCCATAAAATAAGTGTATAATTATAACTTTTATACAGTAAAGTTTTGTATATAAGATTCGTATATTTGATTAATTTAAAAAGTTACATCTTGATGAAAAAAAATATCATCTAGCTTAAGACACAAAAAAAAAAGGGGTTTATAGTTGTATTATTAAATATGTAGATTTGTAGATTATTGTAGGGGATTATTGCACTGTGACCACACTGCTTGGGAGCCTTCTCAGTACAGTGCCGGCCTCCTGGCAGTTTTGTATAGCTACAGACAACATTGCCCATCAACGGACAGTGAGTTGTATAGGTTCCTAGGAAGAGAAAATCTAAGAGCAGCATACTGGATTCGAACCCGGCACCTCCGTGTTGGTAGTCCAGCGCGCTACCACTGAGCTAATCCATTCCCTTTTCCTTTGGCCCCTAAACTAACAAGCACTTGATTTGTTTGTACTGTCCGCCACGAGGTTTATAAAATTTATATTAATAATTGTTTAACAGAGGAAATCTTGAAAATATATAATGGGTCTTTGGACAATTTGTCGTAAAATTTTGGTCCCATCATTGCTGGCAACAGAACAATAAGTGGCAAGACTTTAAAGTTGAAATACTTATACAAATTTTTACCTGGGCCATTAAAACAAAGGTGGTAGGGCTTAGGTTTAAATGAGTGGACACTATGGGCTCCGGGCTCTCTCTGTCTGAAGACCATGAAGCGTTAGTTTAAATTTAAACGACACTAAGACGCCCTTCCCTGCAAAGCACCTTTAAAATATATATTTTTTTTTTCAGTTAAATATTTGAAATCAAGATGATACGTTTCTCTATCTATGCTGTTACCATATCAATTTTAAAGAAAATCGTTGTAACCGTTTTCGAGAAAATTCCCAAAATTTCAGAAAATTATTCTGAAAAAATTACACTATCGGTTAATCGATTTACTACATTTCCTGCTGTCCCCTGTCAATTTCTTGATTGCCAACATGAAGAATTGCAGGATTTAGTTTCAATCAACTTTTTCTTTAATGATTTGGTAAAATCTTAAAATTTTAATACGTACAATTTAAAAATATGAAAATCAAAATGAAAGTTTATAGTCAGTTTGGATATAATTTATAGAATATACATATAATCCTTGGAAATTACATTTTTAAATTTATTTTTAGAAAACCAATTGATTAATAAATGATTTCAATTTATTTCTCGCCAGCCTATATCTTAGAACAGATATATTAGTGTCTAATTTATTTCCTTTACTAAAAGAAAAGAATATTTCCTGTTTTCCCCGGACGTTTTCTAATGGGTTCAGGCGAAATTGGAAGTCTGCCTAAAAGTATTGTTGTTACTTTAAGTTTATCTTATTCTTTCACTAAATGTATGGCTGAATTCAGGGTTAACTAACAGTAAATGAACCATAGTCTACTAAACATATAGAGAGTCTGGAATAAATATTACACTGAAGTTTTCTAGTACAGTATGAGCTGGCCAGAAAAAGCTTACTAATCCACGTATGTCAGAGATTTTGTTTTTTAAAATGTTTTTTTTTGTAAAACAGTGTGATAATATAGACTCTGTGTTATAGATTTGCAAAGAGTCTATGTTATCACATTGTTTGACAAAAAACATCCTGGTGATGGGCGAACGCCCGAAACCGGTCGATGACCACAACAAGAAGCAGGCTATCACGGAAAATATGATGCTTTTCACCTGAGAGAAACCGAGCTCAATAATCCATGTATATATATAAAATATGTTAAGTCATTCTACTGATTCATGGGCGAGATAGGGGTGAAACCACCTACTTTAAAACTACGATACATAATTTGGTAGTTGGACGTGAAGCCCGCCTGAAAAAATAGGCATTATGTTATTTTACCTTTTTTTTATTAATTCGTTTGAATTATTTCTCATTGGTTGAAGGGGGACTTTTGGTGAAAAAAAAATCCGGTTTGGTTACCTTCGGAATCCTTGAATAAACAATGTGCGATTGTCGCGATAGCAGCATGATCAGATTATCACGAACACTGAATGGAGTACAATGTATGGCTTGTTTGACCATAATGAGTGCGAAGAGATTAATAATCGGTATTTAGGTATTATTAGCAATGGAACCAATACCATACTCAGTTGTAGGCGAGGCAAAAGAAGGTTATCTCAGGGGAGAGATAAAAATGAGAGTGGATAAGAACTTTAGAGGGAGGTCATATTAAGATTCTGGGCAAGAATACAGGGAGGAAAATAATGGTATTATTTGGTGTTACTGTGATGGCTCCATGCAAAAGGAAATTGGTCTATCGGGAGCAGGAATGTATCTACAGAACCTCAACAAAGGGGGTATGACCATTGTTTCCAGGCTGAGATCATTGGCATCATTGAATGCTGCTTTACGGAGGAAGAAATGGCAGGGAAAAGTTATAAAGATGAGGATATTTTCTGATAAGCCGTGGGATAAGCCGCGCTGGAGTTCTAAGTCAGTAGGTGAATGTAGGACAAGATTTAATAGCCACATTCAGAGGAGCAGAGTGGAGTTCTTCTGGGTACCCGGACAGGCATATACAGAGGACAATCAGGGGGCGGACAAGTTAGCTAACGTGGGATCCTCATTACCGTTCTGTGGTCCCGAACCAGCAGTAGCCGTCACCATACTTTTAATTTGCAACAGAGAGGTCAAACGATAGAGGAATTTGGGAACTGGTGAAGCACCGGAGAGACATGGAAGGTTGTCTTTAGGTCGAAGAGATTATATGTCTAATATATGTCCCAAATAATAGAATGTATTGATTTAGTAAGTTTTTAGCTTAATATATCTTTTATAATTATTATATTAGCAGTTATTATAATACAGAATGTATTATATCTTATTTTTATATATTATCCATAGATAAATATCCTTTTTATACAAGTAATGAAACAAGCATTTATACAGGATAAATGTAGCAAAGGATATTTATATATTTAACAACCTTTGTAATCTAATGAAGGGCTTCATTTTTTTGGGAAATTCTTGGCTACAGCCAATTTTGACTTTTATGTGTATGACTATTATTATTATAGCCATTACTAGTCTGAAATTATAAAGTTTAAATGGAATAAATTTAGAAAAATATATTATTAAATGTGATATTATTCATTATTTATTTATATTGTAAATCTCCTAAGCCGGAATGTCTGTACCTTTAGATAACTGCACTGTACACTCTTCTATGTCTGTACCCAGTGTCCACGTTTTTGCAAAGAGTTATTGCTTACGCTTGTCAGCGCGAAGAATTCCTTTGTCAGATGGTGGATACGTTTCTCCACTCTGATAACATTGCATTTATTGTATAACACGGATATCCGGGTATATCTCAGTGAATCCATGACTAGCACGCAAAAATTTATTCTGGGCTATTTGAAGGCTAGCAATGTTAGACTTGCATATCAGGCTCCAGGCTGAAGATGCATACAAAAGCATGGGACGTACAACCACCTTTAGATTGTTATAGATTGCACTACGACCTGAAAGATCTATTGTGCCCTCCTATAGCCTTCTCAGTGCACTGCCGGCCTCCGAACAATTTCTCTAGGTGCAGAAATATTGTCTATCGTTCGCCAGTGAGCTGCAGAAGCTCCTAGGAAAAGAAAATGTAAGGCAGCATGCTGGATTCGACCCCGGCAACTTAGCGTTGCTAGTCTAGCGCTAATCATTTCCTTCTCCCTTACGCCAGTTAACTAGGGACGAAGACTCTAGCTTGTCCTTGACTGTAAAGGATAGCAACTTAGTAGTTTAAGTAGATTGTGTACTGTTCTGACGAAGTGCATGGAGTACTGAACTGTGGTAACTCATGGGGTCGCTACTCTCCAAATAACTGCATACAACAAAGAACCCTTGCGGTCTTACTTCCACCATATAAAGAAGAAGCTCATTTCTTTAAAAAAGAAAAGTATGTAAATTAAAGTGATTTGCCAGAGGAATCATTATTCTTGGGTTGAAAAGAAGAAAAATCGTAAGATTTAACCATCGCTTCGAGGATTTTTTCTTAAATTCCTATTATAGCGTATTATATTAATTGATATGGTTGAGTTCGAAAAGCTGGAAACAGTTTGATTGATACACATACTTGTAGTGTTTATTAAGATATCTAGATAATTAGCGAAATCCCCAAACTGGTCGATGACCACAAAATGAAACAGGCGATCACAGAAAATATCTTTGATATTATATTAATGTTTTATTAAATATTGCAGTAGATTTAAAAAAATTGCGTGGTCGAAAATATCAGTACAAACTAAAACAATAAAAAATAAACTAAAGAAATATAAAGACGGAAGACTACAAAAAATAAAAAAACTTCTTTCATAACGCTAAGTTTTATTCAATTCAATAAACAATCAGACAGACAGACTTGGATATAAAATTACCGTTTGAAATGTTGCAATTTAGTTTTCTTTGGTTGCACTTTAAGCGGTTGTGTGCCGTGAAATTATGAAGGTTTTCTTAAGAATTTATTATATTGTTTGTAACTGCAGTGTATGTTCTAAGCTGTAATAACTGAACATGCTTCTAGGAAACATGTCTGAAAGTCTGAAATAAAACTTTTATAAGGTTAAAATGTTTTTTTAGATTAGCGTAATTCAATTTTCTTGATTATAAACAAATTATTAAAAATAAAAATATTTGTCTACCAGTGCTCAATGATTTGACCCAGATAGAGTTCACAACAACTCTGCATCACTCCTCAAGGAAATAAATAGAAAATTATTTCTCTCACCAATCACTCTATAAATTTTTATTTCCGCCAGTGACGTCACTTATAGGATTATTTGCTCAAAATAAAAACAAAAAAAATTAGAAATTTATTATTTGTCTGTATATTTATTAAATAGATAAATATAAAATATATTTTTCGTTATTGTATTGGCTTTAGTTTGTACGCTATCAAGCCAGTTACAAGTTAATGAAAATTTTCAGAGAGAAATCAAATTAATTAAGTAAAATGCTTTTTGTAATTAACATAAAATTTGGCTATTGTTTTACATAACCTCTGTAATTTTAGTTAATAAAATAGTATGATTAAAGCTACACGTTTCCTAGTTACTAATGATGTTAATGTATGAACCACATATTGGGAAGGTAGATCATAACCATAATGTGTTCCAGATCCTCCCATATTCCACAACTTCGACATAATTGGGATATTAACACCATTATTTTATTTAAATATGTCCTGTTAATAACCATGATTAGTTCGGATTCTGCACTCGTTAATAATTAATTTACTGAATTGAGGAGGTTGAGCAAACAAGAGCGCCTATTTATTTTTAGAGAACAGCATTTTGTAAAATTAACTATTATATAATAATTATTTTGGATATAATCAAATCTCTTAAAGGAATTTTTATTGATAACAACTGGTCACTGATAGCCACTTTTTTGGCTTATTGATGCTCTTTAATTAACAACTGTAATACTAGAGTGTCCCTTTAGCCAACCTATTACTACAAGTTTTCCGAAAACATGGCCTTACATATACTTTCTGTAATATTAACAATCAAATTGCTATCTATGCAGTAAACTGATACATTGTTTAGTTTTAGTAAAGAGCTTTCACAGACACGTAATACGGTGAAGTTTATTCCATCAACTGTCAATATATATACTGTACAGCCATATAGATAGCCATTAATTCGGCTGTGTATACTGATACATTCAGTTTATATTTGTAGGTTAGGTTTTTGTAGGGATGAACTGGTACGTAATACGTTACACTAACTTAAAAGACGTTTGAATCAGCACCGACAGTCAGGCTGCATTGAAGGCACTAAGTCATGTGTCTTCACTTCTAAGTTGGTAGTGGAATGTCCTAGAAGACTGGAAAAGCTTTCTTCCTTGAAGGATGTACTTCTAGTTCTGGGTACCAAGTCATATAGGAATTTTCGGGAATGGGTATATGGCTAGGTTTGCGAAATTAGCGTCTTTCTCCCTTTCGTTGGTTCCGAGCATGCTCTTAATGTATCTTTAAGCACAAAGCTTCCATTCATGGATAATTTCACAGTATTCATCCCTATAGATGAGCTCAATGGTTTGCGGCAGTCCGTGATGGTTATTGGAATCCGAAGAGGGCTATTAGTGCAATGTTGCGGTATCTTTCACCAACGACTGTCAGGCATATTGTTGGATCCCTTACCTCGGAATTATCTCTTCGCCTTATTCAGTATCTTTTCGCAACAGCAAATTATATTTCTAACTTCTTACTTTTCTAATCATTTCTGAATGGTGTTTTTACTTTTTTGCGATTTTCTCGAAAATAGCTCCAACGATATTCTTGAAACTTTGTAAATCAACTACGCATACAAAGAGCTATAACTTTTATTTAAAGCATTTCTTTGGAAAAATTCATTTTTAGGGTACTTTTGGGGAAAAAAAATGGAGCTACGGTTTCCACTAAAGTGCTAGTTTAGTTCATCACACAATTCTATCGTCTAAATAATATTAATTAATAAACTAAATATGTTGTGGAAATTCTAAGTTTCAAGAAAATTAATAAACCGGAAGTGTGTTTTTACTGATTTTTTTCCCTATAAAAACACCGCAGAATTTAATTAAATTTTTTTTATACTAACTATAAAGTTGGTTAATTACAATTTTGGAAAACTGGAGTATGAGAAAGTTGTGTGAGTGTTTCACACCAGATTTTTACTTTCTCTTAATCCAAGTAAGAGGAAGTATTGTAATCGTGTCAAATTTTCGATATCAAGTTTTCACCGGAAATATCCTTTTGAGGTCCCCTGAGTCCAAAAAAGTGGTTTTTAGCAAATGGTCTGTGTGTGTGTGTGTGTGTGTGTGTGTGTATGTATGTATGTGAACAGCATAGCTCAAAAACGAAAAACCGTAGAAAGTTGAAACTTGATATTCCGTTTAGGTATCACCATGGGATCTGACTACGTTATCTGTCAAAATTCCTCAACCGGAAGTACCACTTTACTAGTTGGATTTTTTACTTTTTTGCGATTTTCTCAAAAATGGCTCCGACGATTTTCTTTAAACTTTAATATCAACCACACATATTCAACGAGCTACAACTTTTATTTGAAACATTTCTCCGGGAAAATGCAATGAAGGGCACTTTTGGGGGAGGGGTGGGGTTAGGTTTCCATGTAAAGTGCTATTTCAGTTTATTAGACAATTCTGTCATCTAAATAATGTTAATTAGAATTAAATATGTTGTTGAAATTCCGAGTTTGAAAAAATCGGATAACCGGAAGTGCGTTTACTTTACCACTTTACTAAATGATTTTTTCACTTTTTCGCATTTTCTCAAAAATGGCTCCGACGATTTTCTTTAAACTTCCTATATAAAATAAAATGCAAAGATCTACATCTTTTATTTAAACATTTCTCTGGGAAAATTCTTTAAGGGCACTTTTAGGGGGGGGTGGGGTTATGTTTTTCTCTAAAGTGCTATCATAGTTGATTATACAATTCTATCATCCAAACAAATTAATTAGAAATAAATAGATGGCTGAAATTCAGTTTCAAGAAAATTAGTAAACCGGAAGTGCGCTTTTACTGAACAGTTTTTTCAGTTTTCGACGAATTTCATTAAATTTGGTACACAAACTATAAAATTTGTCAATTATAATTTTGAGAACTGGAGTAAGAGAAAGTTGTGTGAGTGTTTCACACCAGATTTTTTTTTTTTTATTATTTTTGTCACGATTGGGTCACTCAATGTCACTATGTGGGGGCCTTTCCAGCTGTAATAACTAAATATTTTTTTACACTAGGCGAGGAAGGAGAAAAATAATTTTTTGAAGTGTTAATTTTAATGTTAAAAAAAAAAAAAAAAAAAAAAATTATAACAATTTATTGTGATGTAAAAAATAATTTAAAGTTGATTTATGACAAAAAGGGAAGGGAATAGCTAAGAGGTTAGCGTAGTGGACTCCCAACGCGGTGGACTCGGGTTCGAGTTTTTTCTTCCTAGGTGCCTCTGCAGTTCACTGTCCAGTGATGGACAGTGTTGTCTGTAACGAGAGAACACTGGTCCGGAGGCTGGCAGTGCACTGAAAATGTTCAGGGCGCCAATGACCATAGATAGATGCTGACGCGCCTTAAATTAAAATAATGACGAAAACTAAAAAAAAAAAAAAAAAGGAAAATATTTACCTTGTTATATATTATAAAAGACATTAAATGTGACAGCTTGTGGTTCTAACAAAAAATGAGTGTAAAAGAAGGAACACTTTAATTACACAATAAAAATAAAATTATTAATTAAATTTAATTAAATAGAAGATGGTTGAGAAGCAGTAAAAAAAAAGAATAGAATTAATATTAATTTAAAAAAAGTTATTCTTGTCTTTTACAAAGCGGTAATAAAATATAATTCTTTTTCTTGTACATCTTTATAATTACGTTTTCTACTTTAAGATTATTATTCGTTTGCCAACTGTAAAAAGGATTTAAAACAAATGTTTATTTAGCTGAACAAAAGGGTGTATAAAATTTAATGCTTAAAAAAAAATATTAAATTAAATTAAAATGATTAACTTTTTTTTTTGTTTTTGTCCAAAAGGGGTGGCACTCAAAAAATTTTGAGGTATGAAAATAGAAGTAGGTAAATTGAAACTGTTGTTTTTGTATCTTGGATCACATATCCTAATAACAGTTTTGAAATCAATTGTTTAATATTCCAAACAACCGTGTATAGTAGGTGAATCAGTTTATAATTCTAAAAAAGTATGGAAATTGAAAACACTGCACCTCCAACAGCCAATGAATCCCATACACCCTAATAAATTCTTCTCCCATGGCCAATCCTATTGCCCACATATTATCATTAATAGTTTAGAATAATGTAAGGGTGTTGTGAGGAGATGTTGGTTGTTGATGATGAAAGATAAACACCTTAAGATCTGGCTTCCGGAGAGGTTACTCGACATTGGATAATTTGTTTGTTTTAATGAACACAATTGAAATTAAACTCTTACGTCGCGGAGGTAAGCTTTACTGTTTTTTTATTGACCTTAAGGCGGCTTTTGATTCGGTAGATCGAGGATCTCTGTATCTGAAACTTTTTAATTTGGGTGTATCATCAAAATTTATCAACACTTTAAAAAGTCTTTATTCTGAAGCTTCCTCCGCTGTCAGGGGTAGAGTGGGAATTACGGAGTTTTTTAGAGTTAAAAATGGTCTTCGCCAGGGCTGCCTTCTTAGTCCGATCCTATTCTCTCTTTTTTTAGATGATTTGCCCTTGGCGCTTGAGGGTGGAGTAAGAATTGGTGGCACCGTAATTAATACTCTGATGTATGCTGACGACCTGCTCCTCCTAGCGGAGGACCCTTTTACCCTTCAAAGAAACATTCGTATTCTGGAATCCTATGGCGATCAATGGAATCTCACGGTTAATCTAAACAAATCTAAGGTGCTGGTTTTTAGAAAGGGTGGTAGACTTTCCTCAAAGGAACGATGGTTCTTTAAAGGTACGCCTATTGAAACTGTGAATCAATACAAGCATTTAGGCGTAACACTGACATCTCGTTTATCTATGTCTAATCATCTAGCTGAAAGAATATCGGTTGCTAAGTTTGGCATTAATAGGTTATGGTCCGATTTTGTTTGTAATAAATTAGTACCTCCTTCGTCTAAATATAATTTTTTTAAAGCAGTTTCTCGTTCTATTGTGTGTTACGCTGCCCAAATTTGGGGATTTCAGCTGTATGATTTGCTAGAAAGGTTTCACCGTTTTTTTATTAAAAAATTATTTGGACTACCTGCATACACTCCTAACTATATGCTTTTTCTAGAAACTTCCTCCTCCCTTCTTCATGTATTTACTTTAAATTTGCATTTCAGATATATTACTAAAGTTATTAAACTCCCACAACATCGATTTTCTCGAGTCGTAGCGCTGGAAGTTGTTAAGAAAAAAGTATTCTGGTTTAAACATTGGGTGTCCTTGGCTGAAAAATATTCTTGCGAGTTTGATTCAGGGTTGGATAGTTTTGACAAGTGGCAAGGTCAGTTGTCGACCATAGTGCAATGTTTGAGAACGAGGCATTATGAGGAATGTGAACAGAGAGCCCGTCAGTCTATCCGGTTGTCCTTGTATAGAGATTTAAATTACTCTTTAAACGTTTTAAATTTAGAGTCTAGCACAGTGGAAGTTTCACTCGCAGATTTGGGTTGGTTTTTTAAGTTACGATGTGAATTGCTTTATTTAAATTATAACCCTTGGTTCGAAAGAGAGCCTAGTTGCTGCTCTTAGTGTAATCTCCGCGTGAGGGAGGATATATTCCACTTTTTAGGGGTTTGTCCGATACTTTCCGAATTCAGATATCCCTATTTAGGTGCAAAAACATTATCAAAGGATCAGCTAGTTCAGCTTCTTAATGGGCACAATTTTATGAGCCTTATTAAATTTGCGCAGCAATCTTGGATTTATCGCCAAAATTTAGTTAAAGAATTTAACTTTACTTAGTTTCTATTATTTAGTATTCTTATTTTTTTTTTCTCTTATGTAATATCAATTAAAGTTTTAATTTTATTTAATTAACTAATATGATGGTTTCTATTGTTGTGTTAGATAACTTTTATCTTCATTCTGTAATTTTTATTTTTAATCTCAAGCATTAGCTATGTACATTTGAATTATTATAAAATAACATAGGTATTTTCATAATATTATTCATTTTGTGATTATCTTTGAGCGATCATCATTTTTGTTTGTCAAGTATTTCATGTTATTATTATTATTATTATTACTTTCTTCTTTTTTTTTTAATTTTTTTTATTTAGTTATTATTTTATTTTTTCTTCCTCATTATCAACCTCCGGCAGACGGTTTTACCATGCCGTAGAATGTCAGGAATGTATTTTTGTATTTACTTTGTCATTATGAAATAAAACATTATTATTATTAAACACCTTAAGATTGGAAATTTTTGCCGCACCCGTTAATTTTGAAGTTAGGATTTCCAGTTTGTCGGCTTCTGACCATCCCGAAATCGCACTATAGTTATTGATTTGGTCTATGAAGGAATTTATGTCGCTATTATGCGCTCCATCAAATACCGGTAGGTTATTTATTAGTTGGAAATTACAGGATGTTAACCGTATTCGTAGAGTTAATTTTATTTAATAAATACGTGATTGCTTCATCAGCAGATTTTTGTTGGCCATAGATTGTATATGTAGACATGATTTTAGAGAGTCTTTCTTTTAAAATTAACAAATTGCCACTTGTAGGAAGATTATGTTGTTTTAATTTCTGAATAATTTCGGCTCTTTTCATAAAAAGGAAGTCGAAATATTAAAAATATGAAATATACAAATAGATGTAACAAAAAATAGCGGAAATTAAAATATTTAAAAGTGTAAAACTAGTATGAATAATAATAAAAAAAATGAATGAAAATTATATCTTATCTTTTAATGAAAAACGGCTGGGTTTCGATAGCGCTGCCACCAATGTAAGGGTGTAGTGAGGAGATGATGGTTGTTGATGATGAAAGATAAACACCTTAAGGTGGTTTAAGATATATAATTGATATGTGTATGTATATATAACTGACTGCCAAGGACTTTACACTTTAGAGTTTAGAACTGAACTGAACTGACAGACTGACGTGGCTAAATGATATGTACGGAGTGTGAATCAACAGAATGATGTCTGATGTGTAAGACTGAATTGAACAGAATGATCTTGACTGTCTCTCTCTCATATATATATATATATACTAGCCGAGCCTCTCCTCTCTGTGCGAGAGGGGCTGTTTCTCTCGCTAGAGTGGATGAGTGGTGGGGGTTCACTGGTTCACTAAAACCCCTACAATAACCTTCTACATGCTGTAAAAGTATATTACCATAGTGCAAAATATTTATATATTAATCTCCAGGTTGACTTATTACAAAAGTGGAAAAAGAGAGAATACTTTAATATAAATTATCTATATATATTTATCCCTGTTAAATTGCCTGAAGATACTGAAAACTTTCTCCGAAACTTTGGAGGAAAAAATTTAGTGATTTTTTTTCTTTCTCAAAGATCAATATCTTCATGAAATAAACAATTCATATTTATTATCATTAATATACAAAGATTGTACATCCTGTAGCCCTGGGGTTTGCCTGTTCCCTCCTTCTGAATAATAGTTATGGTTCAGCGTTACTCCTATGTCCCAGACATTGTCCATTAGAACAAATGGTTGTGAATTGTAATTAGTGTGATGTGTTGTTGTATGTTGAAGTAGCACGAGCGTTTAGTAAAAGGGCTTGTATGTATGTTTTAGATAGAAGTATTAGTAATAATCAAGAGAGCACCACTGTTTTTAAAATAGATGTATTCTCTAAGAGAAATCAAGTATAATGTGATGGTGTGATGATGTGTGTTTGTAGTAAGTAGCACGAGCGTTTTCCTGAAAGGGCTTGTATGTTTGTTTGAGATAGATATAGAAGTATTAAGAATAATTAAGAAGTCACCACTGTTAACAATAAATATAATCTTTCAAATAATAACTACAAGTTATTTGATATTATAAATTAATTTAATATATTGTGAAACTGGCACTGATACTAAAAGAGCGATTCCTGAAGTGTTCTGGCTTTGGAAGCAGAATACAGACTGTATTGTTTGAAAGCAGAAGTGAGACTAAGTACTCTTTGAAAGTTGATGGCAGACTCTATTCTTTAGAATTGCTTTCTCT
This sequence comes from Triatoma infestans, assembly GCA_011037195.1. Lineage (NCBI taxonomy): Eukaryota > Metazoa > Arthropoda > Insecta > Hemiptera > Reduviidae > Triatoma > Triatoma infestans. The sequence goes on from JAAEAF010005618.1 coordinate 27,671, forward strand.
CTAGCGGGGAAATTTTCTTGTACAAAAGGTTTCTCCTAACGGGATTTTGTGCCTTTGTTTTTCTATTTGGTATGATCCCAATTTACAGTACCTGACACTAAAATACACTCTTTTTGAAGTTAAATTCACAGCACTAAGATAATTATAAAATATTAACAAAAATATAATTTTGGATACTATAAAATATTCTGAACTCTAAACTATTATTTTTCGATTTCGTCCTTCCACTACACAAGTTACTTTAAAATATCACAATAATAAGCTTAAAGTATAATGAAATTAACTGGAATAAACTTTATGTTATAACTTAAAACTAGTACAGTTCTGATGTGTTCTCCTTGGAGTCTACAACAAATCTCTATCACTGGCATGAGTTTAAGAAAGCGATTCCTGAAGCAAGTGTTCTGGCTTTAAAAGCAGAATGCAGACTGTTCTGAAGGAATGCCTTCTCTTTTCTTTTAGAAAAGAGTTGGCATAACGGGTTTTTGTGCCATTGTTTCCCTAATAGCAATGATCCCAAATTACAGTCCCTGACTCTTTTCACTGCACTAAGATACATTTAAAATATTAACAAAATTAGATTTTTCAAACTATAAAATATTCTAAACTATTTTTCAAAAACTATTATTTTCTTTTATTTCTTTTTTCCACTACAGTTGGCTATGGAAAGCATATTCATAAGAAATTAAATTAATTTTACTAGAAAAAGAAATGACATATTTTTTAATATTTAGGCCCATGTCATTGCATCACTTCACCATTTAGAAACAGTGTTTAAGGTTTACTGTAGGTTTCGACAGTCAGGCAATATATATATTAAAAAAGTAAAGTAATGCCTATTTTTTCAGGCGGGCTTACGTCCATCTACCAAATTAGGTGTCGTGGACGGGGGCGGAAGCACCTACTTACTATTAACATTTTTTAAACAAATATAAAAATTTAGTTATACGCTGGACTCGAATGGGGTCCTCCACTTACAAGTCCATGCTCATAACCAATACACCAACACCCGCCCCATATATATATTGCATCTATCCAATCCTTTTGACCTGGTAATTGGAAAAATATATTATACACCGAAATCATACAAGCAACCATATATAGCTTAAAATGTATCCATTTTTATTCTTAATTAAAAAAAACAATTACAGATTATCTTGCATATCCGCGCATTTAACCAAACACACATACTAGTATTCAGAATTCATTTTTATGCAACATTTTTTTCACCATTGCGGAATTTGTCTATAAAAGATAAACCGATTGTAAAAATCGGCCTCAATATTTTATAAATTTCGACATATTGATTGCTGTGTTGCATCTCTCTCACTCTCTGACTCTCTCCGTCACAGTCTCAGGCTATCTCTCTTGGCAAAAATTTAATTTATTCAACTGTATGAAAACATTGGAAACTCTCCAAAGGTTTTTCAATAGCTGTATTTTTTTGTCTCCATTGTTTATTTAAACTGACTTTATTTAATGTATATATTTATTTTTCACAATCGAATCAAAATGAATTTTTATCATAATTAAAAAAAAAATCCATTACTAATTTGATTAATAAAATATATAATTCAAAATATAATGTAATTTTTATTAAATCAATTTGAGTATTCATATAAAGTACCATAAAAAATAAATAAATATAATAATAGGATTATCTTAATTGTAAACAATCTAATTTTAATAATTACTTTTTCTTATTCCTAGTAAGAGGAAGTATTGTAATCGTATCAAATTTTTGATATCGAGTTTTCAACGGAAATATCCGTATTGAGGTCCCATGAGTCCAAAAAAGTGGTTTTTAGCAAATGGTCTGTGTCTGTGTGTGTGTGTATGTGAACAGCATAGCTCAAAAACGAAAAACCGTAGAAAGTTGAAACTTGATATTCCGTTTAGGTATCACCATGGGATCTGACAGTACGTTATCTGTCAAAATTCTTCCACCGGAAAGTACCACTTTACAAGTATTTTTGTTTTACGTATTAGCGATTTTCTCCAAAATGGCTGCAACGATTTTCTTTAAACACCGCATATCAACTACATATACGAGGAGCTTTGACTTTTATTTAAAACATTTCTCCACGAAAATTTATTTAAGGGCACTTCTGAGGGAGAGTTGGGGTTAGGTTTTCATCTAAAGTGCTATTTCAGTTTATTAAACAATTCCGCTTTCTTAATAATGTTAATTAGAATTAAATATGTTGTTGAAATTCCTAATTTGAAAAAAAAAAAAACGGATAAGCGGAAGTGCGTTTATTTTAACACTTTACTAAATAATTCTTCACTTTTACGCGATTTTCTCAAAAACGGCTCCGACGATTTTCTTGAAACATCGCGTATAAACCAAACATGCAATGATATACATCTTTTATTTACAACATTTCTCTAGAAAAAAACATTTAAGGGCACTTTTAGGGGAGGGGTGGGGTTATAGCTTCTTCTAAATTGCTATCATAGCTGATAATACAATTCTATCATCCAAACAAAATTAATTAGAAACAAATAGATGGTCAAAATTACGAGTTTTAAGAAAATTAGTAAACCGGAAGTGCGCAATTACTGAACAATTTTTTCAATTTTGTTAAGTTTGGTATAAAAACTATAACATTTGTCAATTATAATTTTGAGAGCAGGAGTGAGAGAAAGTTGTGTGGGTGTTTCACACCAGATGTTTTTTAATTTCTGGAGCGACGGCCATCTAAGGTCATTGGCGCCGGGAACCTTTGTAAGTGCAATACCGGCCACCGGACAGTTTTCTCTCCCTGCAGGCTATACTACCAATCAATGAACAGTGAGCTGCAGAGACAGACTCTTAGGAAGAAAAAATCTAAGCGACAGCGCTGGACTCTCCCGCGTAATAGTCCAACGCGCTACCACTGAGAAAAAACACAAAAGTTGTGAAATTTCAAGTAAAATAATGTTTTTATTTTGTTGAATCAATGTTAGGTACCACAGTGCTGGAAAATATCTGAGACTTTCAAGATGGCAACAAGTGTTAAGGATAAAAATATTTCAAAAGTTCGCAGTTTTTAAATTTAAAAACTTGCATCTTAAGGCATTCTTCTCCGTGCTCAATGGGTGGTTGGTGCATTCGATCGTGAATTCCCTGGAATAAATCTTCAGGTTAATGTGATTCTTGGCATTAATATAATTTTTCTCTTTGTTCATAAACAGCTTTAACCAAAGAGATTTGGTTGTTTGACAACCAGTTTGCTGTGTTGGCATCTTTCAAAGGTGTGAACCTAAATTGTGTCTCAAAAATGAAGCGATGGTGGGGTATACTCGTGGAACACAAAATATGTGCAGCTGTTATAATATAATGAAAGGTTAGGTTGTAAAATCAATAATTTTTTTACTCACATTTTTATTTACTTAATTTAAAAATATATTGTTTTCATAAGAAAGAAAAGAACAAATGATTAGAAAAGTAAGAAGTTAGAAATTTAATCTGCTGTGGCGAAAAGATACTGAATAAGGCAAGATAGAGTACATAATATGCCACTTCTCTAGCCAATATCTTGTTTATTTACGAATATTATTTTTGTAACAATGTGCTTTACGAAAACTAAGGAATGTATCAGTTTATTTCACGGAAAGCCACTTAATCATTAGTACGAGTATTATGGAAAGATTAAATTTTAATTTGGAGAAAGGGTTTTAGAAATTGGTTGGTTAAAGAGGCACTTTGTATAACTATTATTATTATTATTATTATTCGTCTGTGGAGAAGGACCACTCTACGCTATCCAAATCCTCATTGGTACCACATAGCTACTCCAAAGAAAAAGAATCCAAAGTGGTCTAAAACCAAAAATCCAGACTCTGGTCTAACCTACGTAAGATTCACCGCAGTCCGAACAAATCGGGTCATAACCTTAAAGAGAATTGGCCAAAGCTCTTCCACAGACATCCTGTTTCGATCAAAGTTCCCTGCACCTAATTTCCTCAAAACCTAAACAATCTGTCCACAAGAGGGCTGGGTGTTTTTTCCTTTGTCTCACAAACTCTACAAAAGGTATCTTGGATGAGCCTCATTACGTAGAGATGTCTCCTTAATTCCGAAGTAAGGGATCCAACCAGATGCCTGAGAGTGGTTGGTGAAAGATACCGCAACATCGCACTAATAACCCTCTTCGAACTCCAATGACCATCACGGACTGCCGCAAACCATGCTGTGAAATTATCCATGACTGGAAACTTTATGCCTTAAAGACACATCAACAGCAGTCTCGGGACCAATGAAAGGGAGAAAGACGGCTAATTTGGCAAACCTAACCACCTACTCATTCCCAAAAATTCCCATATGACTTGGTACCCAGACTAGAAGTACATCCTTCAAGGAAGAAAGCTTTTCCATTCTTCTACAACATTCCACTATCAACTTGGAAATGAAGACACATAACTTAGTGCCTTCAACGCTGCTTGACTGTCGGAGCAGATTCAAATGTCTTTTAAGTTAGTATAACTTATTACGTACCACTTCATCCCTCCAAAAAACTATACTACAAATATAAACTAAATGTATCAGTATACACACCCGAATTAGTGGCTACCTGTATGGTTGTACCGTATATATTTACAGTTGATGGAATAAACTTCACCATATTTCGTGTCTGTGAAAGCTCTTTACTAAAACTAAACAATGTATCAGTTTACTGCATAGATAGCAATTTGATTGTTAATATTACAGAAACTATATGTAAGGCCATGTTTTCGGAAAACTTGTAGTAATAGGTTGGCTAAAGGGACACTCTAGTATTATAGTTGTTAATTAAAGAGCATCAATAAGCTAAAAAAGTGGCTATCAGTGACCACTACTTGTTATCAATAAGAATTCCTTTAAGAGATTTGATTATATCCAAAATAATTATTACATAATAGTAAATTTACAAAGTACTATTAACCAAAAATAAAGAGGCGCTCTTGTTTGTTAAACCTCCATTCAGTAAATTAATAATTAGCGAGTTCAGAATAATTTAACAGGACTTATTTAAAGTAATAAAATAATGTTGTTAATATCGCATTATGTCGAAGTTGTGGAATATGGGGGGACCTGGAACATATTATGGTATATGATCGACCCTCAATATGTGGTTCATACATTAACATCATTAGTAACAAGGAAACGTGTAGCTTTAATCATACTACTTTATTAACTAACATTATAGAGGTTATCTAAAACAATAGCCATATTTTATGTTAATTACAAAAAGCATTTTACCTAATTAATTTGATTTCTCTCTGAAAATTTTCACTAACTTGTAACTGGCTTGATAGTGTACAAGCTAAAGCCAAAACAAGAACGAAAAATACAATTTATATTTGTCTATTTAATAAATACAAGATAAATAATAAATTTCTAATTTTTTTTAAGATAATGATCCTATAAGTGACGTCACTAGCGGAAATAAAAATTTATAGAGTGATTGGGGAGAGAAACAATTTTCTATTTATTTCCTTGAGGAGTGATGCAGAATTGTTGTGAACTCTATGTGGGTCAAATCCTTGAGCACTGGTAGACAAATATTTTTATTTTTAATAATTTGTTTATGATCAAGAAAATTGAATTACGCTAATCTAAAAATTCATTTTAACCTTATAAAAGTTTTATTTCAGACTTCCAGACATGTTTCCTAGAAACATGTTCAGTTATTAAAGTTTAGAACATACACCACAGTTATAAACATATAATAAATTCTTAGGAAATACCTTCATATTTCACAGAACACAACCGCTTAAAGTGCAACCAAAGAAAACTAAATTGCAACATTTCAAACGGTAATTTTATATCCTAGTCTGCCTGTCTGATTGTTTATTGAATTGAATAAAACTTAGCGTTATGAAAGAAGGTTTTTTATTTTTTGTAGTCTTCCGTCTTTATATTTCTTTAGTTGATTTTTTATTGTTTTAGTTTGTACTGATATTTTCGACCACGCAATTTTTTTTAAATCTACCGTAATATTTAATAAAACATTAATGTAATACCAAAGATATTTTCCGTGATCCCCTGTTCATTTTATGTGTCATCGACCGGTTTTGGGCTTCGCTAATTATCTGGATGTCTTAATAAACTGTACAAGTGTGTGTATCAAACAAGCTGTTTGCAGCTCTCCGAACACAGCCGTAACAATTAATATAATACGCTTCAAACATTTGTATTTATTTTTGCTGTTTGATTTATAGGCCAGATGAGGAATTTCAAAAAAAATCCTCCAAGCGTTGGTTAAATCTTACCGCAAAGGGTCTCTGTTGCATGCAATTATTTGGTGAGTAGCGACCCCACGTGTTGCCACAGCTCAGTACTCCATGCACTTCGTCAGAACAGTATATAATCTACTTAAACTACTGTCTATCCTTTACAGACAAGGACAAAGTAGGGTCTTCGTCCCTAGTTAATTGGCGTAAGCCAAGGGAGAAGGAAAGGTTTAGCGCTATACTAGCAACGCTAAGTACCCGGGGTCGAATCTAGCATGCTGCCTTACATTTTCTTTTCCTAGGATCTTCTACAGCTCACTGTCAGTGATGGGCAATATTGTCTGTACCTAGAGAAATTGCTCGCTGGCCGGCAGTGCACTGAGAAAGCTCCAGGGGCTCAATAGATCTTTCAGGTCACAGTGCAATAATCCCCTATAACAATCTAAATGTGGTTGTACGTCCCATGCTTCTGTACGCATCTTCAGCCAGGAGCCTGATATGCAAGTCTAACATTGCTAGCCTTCAAATAGTGCAGAATAAATTTTTGCGTTCTAGTCATGGATTCACTGAGATATACCCGGATATCCGTGTTATACAATAAATGCAATGTTATCAGAGTGGAGAAACGTATCCACCATCTAACAAAGAAATTCTTCGCGCAGACAAGCTTAAGTAATAACTCTCTTTGCAAAAACATTGACACTGGGTACAGACATAGGAAAGTGTACAGTGCAGTTATCTAAAGGTACAGACATTCCGGCTTAGGATTTTTACAATATAAATAAATGATGAATAATATCGCATTTAATAATCTATTTTTCTGAATTTATTCCATTTAAATTTTATTATTAGAGACTAGTAATGGCTATAATAATAATAGTCATACATATAAAAGTGAAAATTGGCTGTAGCCAAGAATTTCCCAAAAAAATGAAGCCCTTTATAAGATTACAAAGGTTGTTAAATTTATAAATATCCTTTAGCTGGCACTTATCCTGTGTAAATGCTTGTTTAATCACTTGTATAAAAAGGACATTTGTCTATGGATAATATATAAAAATAAGATATAATACATTCTGTATTATAATAACTGCTAATATAATTATAAAAGATATATTAAGCTAAAAACTTACTAAATCAATACATTCTAATATTTGGGACATATAAATCTCTTAGACTTAAAGACAACCTTCCGTGTCTCTCTAGTGCTTCTCCAGTTCCCAAATTCCTCTATTGTTTGACTTCTCTGTTGCAAATTTGTTGAGGACGGCTACTGCTGGTTCGGGACTACAGAACGGTAGTGAGGATCCCACGTTAGTTAACTTGTCCGCCCCCTGATTGTCCTCTGTATATGCCTGTCCGGGTACCCAGAAGAACTCCACTCTGCTCCTCTGAATGTGGCTATTAAATCTTGTCCTACATTCACCTACTGACTTAGAACTCCAGCGCGGCTTATCCCACGGCTTATCACAAAATAGTCTCAGCCTCGAAACAATAGTCATACCCCCTTTGTTGAGGTTCTGTAGATAAATTCCTGCTCCCGATAGACCAATTTCCTTTTGCATGGAGCCATCACAGTAACACCAAATAATACCATTATTTTCCTCCCTGTATTCTTGCCCAGAATCTTAATATGACCGCCCTCTAAAGTTCTTATCCACTCTCATTTTTTCTCTCCCGTGAGATAACCTTCTTTAGCCTCGCCTACAACTGAGTGTGGTATAGATTCCATTGCTAATAATACCTACAACCAGATTATCAATCTCATCGCACTCATTATGGTCAAACAAGCCGTACATTGTACTCCATCCAGTATCCGTGATAATCTGATCAATGCTGCTATCGCGACAATCGCACATTGTTTATTCAAGAGAAAGGAAGGATGGGCGAGAAGAGAAGAACTTGCCCAAACTAATACCGTCTGTTGGTGGAGATCCCCAAGGTTCTGGGGTGAGACCAGTGGTGGGTATCGATTTGGGGGGTAATACTTTGGTTACCCCTCAAACTGATGCAGGGAGAGGAGAGGATAGGACAGCTGGGACAGGTGCAAGCACAGGCCCTTCAGCGACGAATCCTCTGAAGGTCTATCCTGCCAAAGAAGTCCTCAGGATTGCCAAGATGTTGGTGTGGGTGGCAGTGGCGCTGAGGGAGGAGGCCCCAACTGTGGTGTTGGAAAAGCTGCGTTCGCAGAACGTAGACCTGGACACTGCAGACTGGAGAGCCATCAACAGGAATGCTGAATCCCGGGGACAAACCCTGGAAATTGGCATTTCTGAAGAAACCCTGGAACGCCGAAGAAAATCCAATCTCGAGGCTTTTCTCGGGATGGACATGGGGAAGTTCAGGGTCGTCGTTAAAACGAAGGATGATGGCTGAGGGGAAGACGAACCTTAAGAATCGATGGAGAGTACTGCAGGTAAATCTCCATCATAGTAAAGGAGCGTCGGCAGCGCTATCAAACTATCTCTTGAGAGAAGACATCGCCATTGCCCTGATCCAGGAACCCTGGCTGGTGCGAGGAAGAGTGGCTGGGCTGGGTGAACTTGCAGGTAAGATCGTGTACAATCGCAGCTTGGACAATCCCAGAACATGCATGTATGTTAGGAAAGATATTACCTTTTTACTTACTGCTACAGGACCAGACAGCGGCTAAGGTGAGACTACGCATGGAGGGAGGATCCAGAGACTTTGTCTGTGTGTCAGCCTACCTTCTATTCGACTCAACAGAGCCACCACCACCAGAAGAGCTGCAGAATTTGGTAACTTACTGTAAGGATGGTGGACTGGAACTACTGATCGGATGTGACGCCAATGCACATAATAAGGTATGGGGCAGCACAGATACGAATCAGAGAGGTAAGTCACTCTTGGAATTTAGCTTAGCGAATAACTTGTGCTTGATAAACGAGGGTGAGGAACCCACCTTCTTTAATGTTAGACGCAGGGAGGTGATTGATCTCACCATAGCGACTAACTTTATGTCGACTCTGGTGAGAAGCTGGCATGTGTCCAGGGAACCCTCACTTTCGGATCACATGTACATAAGGTTTGATCTCCTGTCTGACTGTAGACAGTTGTGGAGCTACAGGAATCCCAGACGTACGGACTGGGATTCGTATCGACAGGATCTAGACCATAATATCAAAACAGTTAAACAGACCTATGTAACTGGGGAAGACATCGAGGATGCGGCAGACCAACTGCAGGAGGTCATCCTTGATGCGTACCAGGAGAACTGCGCGGAGGTGGTGAGGTCATCCTCAAGAAAGGTCAGCTGGTGGAATAATCAGCTGACCAAGCTCCGTGCTAAGACTAGGAAACTGTTTAATGCAGCAAAGAGGAGAGGCTCATGGGAGGAGTACCGTAGAACCCTCACCTCTTACAACATGGCCATTCGGAAAGCCAAAAGGGACTCGTGGAGGAGGCTATGTGAGGAGGTCGAAACGACCTCTGAAGGGGCCAAACTCCACAAGATATTATCTAAGGTGCCGGTTAATCCAATCGGAACTATCAGGAAACCAGATGGTGACTTTACTGAGTCGGAAAGAGACACTCTGGAACTGTTGATCCAGACACACTTTCCGGACTCACGGTTGGCGCCAGTGAGAAGGGCAGACGAGAACTTGGGGGAACTCGGCCTTCGGCGGGGTTCCAGGGAGGACTGGTCTGTGGCCAAAAGCTGCGTCACGCACAATAAGCTGAAGTGGGCTGTTAACCACTTTAAGCCATATAAGTCACCTGGGCCTGACGGAATCTTCCCTGCTCTACTGCAGAGGGGCGGGGAAACTCTTACTCCTATCTTATGCAGACTGATGAGGGCATGCTTGGCTCTCAGCCACGTTCCTAGAGCGTGGAGGTCTGTAAGAGTTATCTTTATACCGAAGCCTGGGCAGAGAACGCATTCCCAGGCTAAGGCATATAGACCGATCAGTCTTTCTTCATTTATGTTGAAAGTTCTGGAAAAACTGGTGGACCTGCAAATTAGAGAGGTGGTGCTGGGGCGATATCCTCTGCACCCCGCACAGCATGCCTACCAGTCGGGGAAATCCTGTGAGTCGGCTCTCCATTCTCTTGTTGGAGAACTGGAGGTGTCGGTACATGGCAGGGAAACAGCGGCGGGATGTGTTCTTGGACACGACCTTAAGGGTGCGTTCAGCAACACGACCTTCTGCCTTATTACTCAGGCGTTAGAAAGGCGCGGTGTCAGTAGACCCATCGTTAGATGGATCGACAGTGTGCTTAAAACTCGGAGGATTATAGCAAGCCTATGTGAAGCTTCGCTAGAGATTGCGCCCACAAGGGGCTGCCCGCAGGGTGGGGTTTTATCCCCGCTTCTGTGGTGCATGGTTGTGGATGAACTGTTGGAGAAGCTTAGTGGTACTGGATGTTCCGTGCTAGGCTACGCTGATGATATAGTGGTGGTAGCCAGAGGCAGGCACGAATCTACAGTCAGGGAGCTCCTACAAGAGGCGCTTAGGCGCATAGAACAATGGTGCAGTAGAGTGGACCTTGGGGTAAATCCACAGAAAACCACTCTTGTACCGTTTACTAGGAGGAGGGATATTGAGGTATTTAAGGCAATGTCCTTCTTCGGGAAGATACTGGATGTGTCGGATAGAGTCAGGTATCTGGGGGTTATCCTAGATACTAGGCTCACATGGAACGCACATCTAGAATATATAGTGCAGAAAGCTAAAAAGTCGCTATGCTGTGCTACAAGGGCCTGTGGGAAGTCATGGGGGCTAACTCCAAGGATGACCCACTGGATATATACTCGGGCCATTATACCGGCCATAACTTATGGCGCGGTGGTATGGTGGCCTAAGACGGAACAGGAGACAGCCAAGAGATGCCTCAGTGGAGTACAGAGGCTGGGGTGCCTCCTCATTACGGGCGCCTTTAGAAGTGCTCCGACATCTGCGCTGGAGGTGCTGCTGGGCTTGGCACCGCTGCACTTGTTAGTGCAAGCGGAGGCGAGGGCCAATGCACATAGATTGCGCAAAAATGGTCTTTGGAGGCAGTGCGGCTCCTTAGCCAAACATTTGGACATATTGCTAAAGATTAACCCAGGCCCTGTGACAGGCATGGCCCAGGATAGCATGTGTCCAACATACAACTTCAACGTTCCATTTCGGGTGTTCCTAGGTTCTAGGGCGGAATGGTCCAAGGGGTGGGAAAAACTCTATCGGACAGGGTCTCTGTGGTTTACAGATGGCTCTAGGATGGAGTGCGGGACTGGAGCGGGAGTGTATGGAATGGGCCCAGAGGTATCTATTGAGAGGCCGCTGGGCAGGTATTCCACTATATTCCAGGCTGAAGTGTTTGCTATTAAGGTCTGTGCCGAGGAGAACCTGCGTAGAGCCCAAGGGGCAAGGTCATACGCATTTGCTCGGACAGTCAGGCTGCGCTGAAAGCCTTAGAAGCTCACAGAACTACCTCATCCCTGGTTAAGGAATGTCGAGAGGCATTGTCGAGACTCTCCAGGCACAACAAGGTGCAGCTGTTGTGGGTGCCTGGACATGCAGGGGTTGAGGGTAATGAGACAGCTGATCAACTGGCCAGGAACGGGGCTAATACTCCGTTCATTGGTCCAGAGCCGGTCCTGGGAATAACTGGCGGAGCAATTCGTGCAGCGATTAGAGAGTGGGGTCGCAGTAAGCATGAAGAGCTCTGGAGGAGAAGCCCGGGTGCTATACACAGTAAAAGGATGATGCCAGGACTGTGTAAACGAAGAACCCGAATGACCCTTGGTCTGAGTAGGTGCCAGATTTCTCTGGTGACGGGACTGTTTACGGGTCATGGCAGGTTCAGGAAACATCTGTACAAGGTAGGACTTATTCGAGCGGAACCCTTGTGCAGACTATGTCAGGAAGAGGAGGAAACGGCCTCCCACCTGTTGTTCGATTGCGCAGCAATAATCAGATTGAGGTATGAAACCTTCGGTACTTTGCGACCTAAGGAGATAGTAGCTCAAAACGACCTGGTGATGAAGGCCCTGAAACTCCTTAAGGAGGGAGGGTTTGTCTACTAGGAACCATTGGGGGTGGCACAATAAGCCTCTGTTGGCTGCAGTGCCAGGACATGGCCCACCCGAGATAGGATAATAATAATAATAATAATAATAATAATAATAATAAAGGTCTTATCCACTCGCATTTTTATCTCTCCCCTGAGATAACCTTCTTTTGCCTCGCCTACAACTGAGTATGGTATTGGTTCCATTGCTAATAATACCTAAACACCGACTATCAATCTCATCGCACTCATTATGGTCAAACAAGCCATACATTGTATCCCAATCAGTGTCCGTGATAATCTGATCAATATTGCTATCGCGACAATCGCACATTGTTTATTCAAGGATCTTGAAGATCATCAAACCCGATTTTTTTTCATCAAAAGTCCCCCCTTCAACCAAAGAGACATAATTCAAACGAATCAATAGAAAGTAAAGTAAACTAATGCCTATTTTATCAGGCGGGCTTCACGTCCAACTACCAAATTAGGTATCGTAGTTTTAAAGTAGGTGGTTCCACCCCTAATCGTCCATGAATCAGTAGAATGACAACATATTTTATATATATACATGGATTATTTAGTACCCTTTTTCTCTCAGGTGAAAAGTATCAGAGATATTTTCCGTGATAGCCTGCTTCTTGTTGTGGTCATTGACCGGTTTCGGGCGATCGCCCATCACCAGGATGGTTTTTGTCAAACAATGTGATAACATAGACTCTGTGCAAGTCTATAATATCACACTGTTTTACAAAAAAACATTTTAAAAAACAAAATCTCTGAATACATGGATTAGTAAGCTTTTTCTGGCCAGCTCATACTGTACTAGAAAACTTCAGTGTAATATTTATTCCAGACTCTCTATATGTTTAGTAGACTATGGTTCATTTACTGTTCGTTAACCCTGAACTCAGCCATACATTTAGTGAAAGAATAAGATAATCTAAAAGTAACAACAATACTTTTAGGCAGACTTCCAATTTCGCCTGAACCCATTAGAAAACGTCCGGGGAAAACAGGAAATATTCTTTTCTTTTAGTAAAGGAAATAAATTAGACACTAATATATCTGTTCTAAGATATAGGCTGGCGAGAAATAAATTGAAATCATTTATTAATCAATTGGTTTTCTAAAAATAAATTTAAAAATATAATATCCAAAGATTATATGTATATTCTATAAATTATATCCAAACTGACTATAAACTTTAATTTTGATTTTCATATTTTTAAATTGTACGTATTAAAATTTCAAGATTTTACAAAATCATTAAAGAAAAAAGTTGATTGAAACTAAATCCTGCAATTCTTCATGTTTGCAATCAAGACATTGTCAGGGGACAGCAGGAAATGTAGTAAATCTATTAACCGATAGTGTAATTTTTTTCAGAATAATTTTCTGAAATTTTGGGAATTTCCACGAAAACGGTTACAACGATTTTCTTTAAAATTGATATGGTAACAGCATAGATAGAGAAACGTATCATCTTAATTTCAAATATTTAACTGAAAAAAAAAAATATATATTTTAAAGGTGCTTTGTAGGGAAGAGAGTTTCAGTATCGTTTAAATTGGAGCCCATAGTGTCCACTCATTTATATCTAAACCCAGTTTTTGTAATGGCCTAAATAAAAATTTGTGAAAAGCCTAAGCATTTCACTTTTAAAGTCTTGGCACCAATGAATGATAGGACCAAAATTTTACGACAACTTGTCCAAAGATCCATTATATATTTCCAACATTTCTTATGTAAAACGGGTTCGAATCCAGCATGCTGCTCTTAGATTTTCTCTTCCTAGGAACCTGTACAACTCACTGTCCGGTGATGGGCAGTGTTGCCTGTAGCTAGAGAACACTGCTTGTAGGCCGGCTGTGTATTGGAGAAGGCTCTGAGGGGCATAGTAGATCTTTCAGATCACAGTGCAATAATCCCCTACAATAATCTATAAATCTACATATCTAACAATATAACCATAAACCCCTTTTTTTTTTGTTTATTAAGCTAGATGGTATTTTTTTCATCTTTTTAAATATATGCAAAACTTTACGGTACAAAAGTTATAATTATACACTTATTTTATAGAATGTAATAAAATATTTTATTGAATTTTTTTTTAAATATAATTAGAAAATTGATACGCATAAATTTACTTGTTAAGGTCATGTTTTATTTATTTTGGTATAGATTATTATGGTGTGTTTATTATAATGGATACTATTTTATGAGATTAACCGATCAATTTTATGACACCGGTTTAATATTCTTATTCCAGAGAGTGAGGTAGATTGACGCATACACGAAAGAAAAGACACACATAACTTTCGAGTAATATTAATTATCTATAATTTTCTTTTTTATTACTGGTCTAAGTTTTAGCATTACACTAAAGTGAATTTCTTCACAAACATGCATAAAATTTGCAAATATTAAAATAAAATATCTAAAGAAATTTCTTGCACTTTTTTTTTGGGTGGGTGTGTGGGGAGTTAGAACGATTTCTAGTCGAATCAGAAAAGAAATCTTCGAGCGGAAAGTAAAAGTTATCACTGGGCAATCGTTTGGAAAAATAGACTTCCTGCATCATACATATAAAACTTATTATAGCACTAAGTTAGATACTGAGTCTCAAGTTTGTTTTGTGTGTGTGTGTGTGTGATGTGTGTATGTATGTATGTATGTAGTATGTGTGTAGACCAACTATTTTAGTAACCTTCAACTTTACAGAGTTTTCTGTTTTTACAAGAAAACAATTTCCTGCACTGCTTTAGATCTTGTATCCACAGGAACAATTTCAAACTTCAAAGTAAGAATTCATTTCTTTGAAAAAAAAAAAACAAAGTAAAAAAAAAAAAATGAAAGAAAGAAAACAAAAGAAAAAGAAAAAAGAAAATCTAAAATCAGTTTTGTTGTAAGGATAATTTTTATTTTATTTTTTTAAACATAAAATAGGTACATTAATTTTTTTAACAGCAGAATGTTCACACTCCTTTTAACTAGCGATTTAACTGTATTTGTGAATAATAATTTTCCCATTTATTTTGGGAGAATAGAAACTCATTGATTTGATTGCAATATTATTTCTTATTTATTTACCAGTAAAAAAAAAATGTTTTATTTTTTATTTATTTATTGCTCTTTATGGCCAGAAGACTCAGCAATAAAAGTTAGTCTTTGGTACCAAAATAAAAAAAAAATTATATACAGTCAGTAACACTTCACAATACATAATTAATCTATTTTATAAACAATAGACAAAGCAAGTATATGTCTGCCAAGTCTGGGTAAAACTAAAACAGAAACTACTCTTCTTGAAGTGTGTATAATGGGTATGAGAAAGGGGAGAATTGGGTTTAAGATATCTGAATCTGAATGATTTTTATTGGCTTTAAAGATTGTACAATCTTATTGCCGAGTTCACTCGGTGATCTTACATAACTATACAACAATAAAAATAATAATATAAACAACTTTTATAGTAATATATACTTGAACAAAAATTCAGTTAAATTAATTTACAATGCAAAACTAAAATGGATACACTTCTCAAAAGAACTAAACTAAATTAAGACAAAAAATAAAAATAAGAACAAACGGTCAAACTGAACCCAACTATTGATAAAATTTAACCTAATCCATAAACTACATGCATGATGAAAACATAACACATCTTTCTCTCACTCGTATATACCATAGATTATTCAAAGAAAATTTTGATTCCCAATTAATTAAGATCCTGTTAATTTAAAACTTCTGTATGTAAATAAATAAATATTCTTTAGTTTATTAAAACTGTCAAAGTAAGTTAATTTTTCCCATTTCTCAATTGCTGTATCATTTTTATCATAATATTGAGTAATATATTTATATCGAAACCTGTCATAATATTTACATTCCAAATAAAAATGAAACAAACTTTCCTGTACAGAATTACAAGCTCTACACATATCATTGCTATCTAATTGATATTTCGTACCTTGCATAAAAATAATTGCTCTTTGACCTGAACTGAGTCTGATTTGAAAACTGAATCTTAATAAATTTATATTACAATTAATTTCAAGTAAGGGGTTTTGGTAATTAAAATGACAAATGTTCCTATAATAAATATTATAACTGCTATTGCAAACGCTGTCCATATCCCTACTCAATAAATGATTATACATAGACAGTTTGGTTTAAGATATGAATAAACTGGTATTAATGTTGAACACTGTATAATGAAGAAGTAACAACAAACTGCTAGGACTTTACAAGTTTAAGAGAAATTAGGTAGCGAGAGATTTAAAGTGAGTGGAAGAGAAGGGTTTGTAGTTGGTTGCTGACTCGTGGTTAACTGTTCTAAAACTGTTGTAAGACTGTCCCCCTGTAGGGCTAGCTCAGCTGTATATATATATATATACAGAGTCTCCCACTCTAGTCTGTCCTAAGTAGCGAGTGAGATTCTCAATTTTTGTGTTTTTCTCTCGCTCTGCTTTGGATCCCTTTCTTCGGATACTATTACACAGAGTGAGTAAAGTTACAATAAAATAAATACATAAATAGACTCAATTCTAAATACAAAGAGTTTTTCATATTTTTCTGTAATGAGAAAAAAAAAAAAAATCTAACAATATAATAGAAATTACGAATAGAAATTATTAATATAAATTAAAATCTAATGGGAAAGTAAATACTCTTGATTTGAAAATGGTTACGACCCCATTAATCAACATAATAAAACCTCCCCCCCCCCCCAAAATCCTAAAATAAATGTTCCCGGACAAATGTTTCAAATAAAACTTATGGCTCACTATACGTGTAGTTAGTACCAAGTTTGAGGAAATCGTCGGAAATGTTTTTGAGAAAATCTCTGAAAAGGAACAAAAAAAATCGACTCCATAATGAAGTATTTTCGTTCGATCCAAAACATTATCGCCATTAAAATTATGTAGGAGAGAAGAAATGGAACTGGGCTGATTGAGACGGCTTTTGCTTTTATAACAAACAGATCAGAACGATCTAGCAGATACACTTGAAAATAATACTCGTAAAAATAATTGAATATTATAAAAACTATCTTGTTCACTGGCCAAAATTATCTCAAATACATGCAATTTTTTTATGATAATATATGAGGTAATTGTATGTATTTATTTATTGCTCTTAAAGGATACACCGTTTATAGCAAGGAGTTTGTCTCTTGCTTATACAAACAATAATATGATCAAATTATATCAAATATAATAATGCTTTCTATAATTGAAACAGCAATTAAAGTTATAATTAGTCACATACATACAATATATACTTTCTTTTTTTAAGTGTATAAGCACAAATATATCTATATGTATCATATATAATGTATCTGTATTTATGTTTAAATATAAGAGTAGTATATAGTGTACAAATAAATGAACTGCTCAATAGCAAATTGTCAGTATTACCTAAAAATAGAATATAAAGTAGAATGTAAAGGTAAGGAGAGTGGGGGAATAAGGAGCACTTATATCCGTCTTTTGTTTATGGTGTGCTATTTTTACTTCCTCTTACTCCTAGTAAGAGGAAGTAGTGTAATCCTGTCAAATTTTCGATATTGAGTTTTCACCGGAAATATCCGTTTTGAGGTCCCCTGAGTCCAAAAAAGTGGTTTTTAGTAAATGGTCTGGTGTGTGTGTGTGTGTGTGTGTGTGTGTGTGTATGTATGTATGTGAACAGCATAGCTCAAAAACGAAAAATCGTAGAAAGTTCAAACTTGGTGATTCCGTTTAGGTATCACCATGGAATCCGAAGTGGGTCGTCTGTCAAAATTCCTCAACCGGAAGAACCACTTTACTAGTTTTTTTTTACTGTTTTTTGCGATTTTCTCAAAAATCGCTCCAACGATTTTTCTTCAAACTTTCTATATCAACTACACATACCAACAGCTACAACTTTTATTTGAAACATTTCTCTGGGAAAATTCATTTAAGGGGACTTATGGAGTTAGTTTTCATCTAAAGTGCTATCTCAGTTTATTAGACAACTAAATAATGTTAATTAAAATTAAATATGTTGTTGAAATTCCGAGTTTGAAAAAAATCGGATAACCGGAAGTGCGTTTACTTTACACTTTACTAAATTTATTTTTTTCACTTTTTCGCAATTTTCTCAAAAATGGCTCCGACGATTTTCTTGAAAGTCGTATTAAACTAAAAAAATGCAAAGATCTACATCTTTTGTTTAAGACATTCTCTGGAAAATTCGTTAAGGGTACTTTTATGGGAGGGGTGGGGTTACAGCTTCCTCTAAAGTGGTATTATAGTTGATTATACAATTCTATCATCCGAACAAAATTAATTAGAAATAAATAGATGACCTAAATTCCCAGTTTTAAGAAAATTTGTAAGCCGAAAGTGAGCTTTTACTGAACAGTTTTTTCAGTTTTCGACGAATTTCGTTATATTTGGTACACAAACTATAACACTCGTCAATTATAATTTTGAGAACAGGAGTAAGAGAAAGTTGTGTGAGTGTTTCACACCAGATTTTTTTTATTATTATTATTACTTCCCTGTTAATCTAATAAGATCTGTCGAAGATAAATTATTTTAGACATAAAGTGGTAGATATTATTTAGTTTGCTAGTATTGTCCCCAATACATAAAATCTGAATCACTTTATCTGCATCCGAAACATCCTCTGAAATATACTGGTTTATGTATTTATTTCTAAAAAGCAGAGAGCATTGGACAACACAAAAGTGTGTGGGTCAGGTTTTGTCATAACCGTTAGTACAAAGTGGGCATTATGATTCTGGGGAGAAAGTAGTAAAATATTTCTTATAATAGAGTCTGAATGGTTGACGCATTCCAGATAGACGCAACTGGTCTATGGTTCTTAATTTGTTTACATTATTATTTTTTATGTTTAAATGTAAACTCGCCACTTTCAAAAGGTGGTGATATTTCTATAAAAAAGTATTAAATGTGATATTTATTGCTGAATCTATATCTTTACTATGGAGATGGTTTTTGAAATTTTTGTAAGAGATCATTATAATTATTATTTTTATTAATTGTGCGTCTTGATCAATTCACAGATCCGCAGATCCGATTATGGACAAATATTTATGGAGTTCTATTGTCCAGTTGTAAGGGAGGTTGGAGATTTCGGCCAATTCCAAAAGATGATGGTAACATATTTTCGGGAGTTGACCATCAGACATGCGCAGTATGCAGAGCCAACAGTTCAACATCCTTTTAAAGACTTTAAATTGTACATGCATTTGACCAGTTTCCAGCTTCACCAGGTAATTTGGGGTATTACGTGGAAGATGGAGATGTGATTTAGAGAAGGTTAAGTGGACTTTTTCTATTAGGTCTGTGTACAAAGGTCCAGATTTCAGACATATCGCCATTAAACTTATCGCCTTTAATATGATAATAGTAGTTAACATGATAATAGCAGTTAATATGATAATAGTAGTTAGTATGATATCATAATAGTAGTGTAACGTTAATAACGTTGGGAAGAGGGAGGTGGGGCAATTAGGTGGTTTTGACAAAAAAAACAAAAAAACAGAAAAAAAAATTAAAGAGAGCGGTCAGATTGCGAATGACGTTTATTACAGTACCTCTGCTACTATATACTTCCTCCAATTCAAATGAACAAATGAAAAAAAAATAAAAATAAATACGTAACACAAACACAAAAATGATTCCTTCTTACTTAGCCTAACTTAATATCTAACTTAACCTAGCTTATTTCTAATGTTATTTACAACAATTGAAAATTATCTAGCGTCTCTATTAGTTCTCGTTCTCTGTGTTCAACCAGAGTTGTTAAAAGGAGGAGAACAGGGTGACCCCACTTCCACCACACACAGTACCTTTCGAGCCTCTTGGTGACTTGCAGTGGTACTTCCTACCGGCCAGACAGATGATGGCGGACCCTGAGCCTGAATCGCTCCTATTTTCGTCGTTTCGCGGAGTGCACTCCAAAGTTGTCCTCTTAGTGGGTTCAGTTTATACAGTTTCGGTCGGACTACTCTCGCTCTGTATCTTCTCGCTCTCCAGAGCAGAATGGCCCCACTCCAGCACTCTCGGCTACACAGCCCTTTCTCCCCCCACCACTCGCTCGCCTGGTGAGCTCTCTCCCCACTACCCCACTACTTATTTCTATATTATATATTCATATACACTATTAATATACACTATATATGTGTATACACTATTTAATATATTTGACTTTACGTCACAGTAGTTAGTATGATAATAGTAGCTAACATATGTTATATATATTTAATGTAATGGTAATTAAAGATAGGTGTAGATAATGGAAATGCATCCTCTTATAGAAAAAAACGATGATGACGTGTATTTGGCTTCGTTTGTTTGAAATCCTAAAAAAAAAAATCACTATTTTAAGACAATCACCTCGGTTCAATATTATTGGCGCTTTATTTTGGACAACCAAGTAATCATGATGTCTTCTGCCTTGGTCTTTGTCCCACTTACCGCTACTATATTCATGTTAGTAAATTGAGTAAAATTTGACTTTCTTCCTTTTTTTCCTTTACGGTATCGAGTTTTCACCGGAAATATCCGTTTTGAGGTCCCCTGAGTCCAAAAAGTGGCTTTTAGCAAATGGTCTGTGTGTGTGGGTGTGTGTGTGCGCGCGCGCATATGTGTGTATTTGAACAGCATAGCTCAAAAATGAAAAACCGTAGAAAGTTGAAACTTGCTATTCCGTTTAGGTATCACCAGTGCATCTGACAGTGGTCACCTGTCAAAATTACTCATCCGGAAGTACCATTTTACTAGTTGGATTTTTATTTTTCTCGTTTTTCACAAAAATGGCTCCGACGATTTTCTTCAAACTTCTTTTGTCAACTACACATACCAAGAGCTACAACTTTTATTTAAAACATTTTTCCGGAAAAATTCATTTAAGGGCACTTTTGGGGGAGTGGAGGGGTTAGGTACATTCACATAAAGTGCTATTTCAGATTATTAGACAATTCTGTCATCTAAATAATATTAATTAGAATTGAATATGTTGTTGAAATTCCGAGTTTTAAAAAAATCGGATAACCGAAAGTGAGTTTACTTTAACACTTTACTAAATGATTTTTTTTCCCACTTTTTCGCGATTTTCTCAAAAGTTGCTTAGACGATTTTCTTGAAACATCGTATATAAACTAAACATACAATGATATATAACTTATATTTAAAACCTTTCTCTGGAAAAACTCATTTAAGGGAACTTTTCTAGGATGGTCGCGGTTATATTTTTCTCTAAAGTGCTATCATATTTGATTATACAATTCTATCATCCAAACAAAATTAATTAGAAATTAATAGATGGCCAAAATTCCGAGTTTCAAGAGATTAGTAAACCGGAAGTCCGCTTTTATTGCACAGTTTTTTTTGAGTTTTCGACGAATTTCATTAAATTTGGTACATAAAGTATAAAATTTGTCAATTATAATTTTGAGAACTGGAGTAATAGAAAGTTGTTTGAGTGTTTCACAACAGATTTTTTTATAAGCAATGGTTATAGAATTATACATATATAGTATTCTATATCAGCGTAAAGTTAGGAGACTAACACCATGTGGCGTCATGGAAGTTAGTCCAGGAGTAGAGAGATGAGAAGCGAACGTATTGCAAAATTCTTCAGTTATTTTGTGTGTTATTCTCTGTTTTACGAACATTTATAAGCACCAACTATCTGATGCAATAATGAATTTTCACAACACATTAGTAAATTTTTATATATTATATTAATTGCAATTGAAATGAAAGATTTCAACGTTGTAGTTAAATTTTGGGCTCGTAGCCACATGTTTACAAAGTTTCAATCAGCCATGTTTCCTTCACAGAGGAGAGGTACGGCATTTCTCCTATCTATGGTGCGTCATCTATCCTACCATAGTAGAAGGAAGAGAGGCCGGGTGTAGTGTATTTGTATTTTATTTCTGGAATAAACGAGAATGTGTTTATTTCGAAAAATATCATTTATTTTTTTGTAGATAATAGTAGTTAACATATGTTTTATAAGCATTACCTCTTTAATATATTTCCTATATTTTAATACAGGGCATTACTTTGAAGTGTGCGTCATCTCTCCTAACTTTACCTTATATGTATTTATTTTTTTATTTAACAGATAATACATCCTTAAATGTTTACAATACATATAGACTGTCAAAAATAAATATAAACATACTCGTGTATTAGTAAAATAAGAATTAGTTACATAAAACAATATTTTCACCAAAAAAGAATTGAAAATATAAAATAATTACGGTAATAGTTAGACATAACATAGCTCTTTTTTTTAAAACTGTTCCGATTGATAGAAAACATATTCAAATCCTTATCGAAAGAATTGAACAACTTAATGCTTTAGGGGATACAAGAATTATTACTATTTTTATAAAATGATATATGAAATAATGAGGTATTGCGGACTTTTTTAGATGGTGCGTAAAAAGAGAGAAATAGCTGAAACCAAATCTTTACAATCAATTCTATTGTTTAAAATGTAATAAAATTAACATTAAATCATTAAGTTGTCTACGAACTTGCCATGAATTTAAATTTAAGGATTCTGATATTGCATTTTTGTCATATTTTGTAGAGTAGTTATTTGGTGTTATAATTGACTAACTTAAGAAATTTGTTTTGTATGCTCTCAATTATGTCCAAATATTTATTATATTGTGGTGACTACAGTGGGGTACAATTCAATATAGAACTAATAAATATTTGACGGAAGGGATTACTTCAGTGATAGCCGCCAAACGATGTCAGCTGTGCTGCACTTAGATTTTCTCTTCCTACAGGCCACTGCTCGGCAATGGACTGTGTGTCTGTCCGAAACGAGAGACCACTGTCTGAAGGCCGGCAGTGCACTGAGAAGGCGTTGTGCGCCAATAACCATAGATGTTGACGCGCTTTAAATTTATAAAAAAAAACAACTAAAAATACATATTCCAGAAATTCGCGATTCAAATCAGATTTTTTTTCTATGACTAGGAAATCTTCCACAACATTACATAACCTCTGCCATCTTTTTTAATGATCTGCCCAAAACAAAGGCACGGGTACTTTGCTATTGGGTGATAGACTAGAGAAAAATTTCTTACTTGGTGTCCTTGCATTTCAATTTCCTGCTTCATATCTTCTGCTGGTATACTGTGAAGGAGATTACGAATGACGAATCTATAAGGCTTATGCTGCTTTAGTTGATAAGTATGATAATTGTGTTTTTTTTTTCTCTTTAAGATAACGAACAATATCTCTGTATGCATCTATAGTATTGGCTGACAATACGGTGGCTGAAATGTTTGTTTTACACATATAATTATTGGTTCCGACTATCCGAGAAATTTCTCTACAGAGTTCCATGTAACATTGAATATTTTTTGTATCGATTCGTGGGGGTTTACATTCTTTTTGCAGCGCTGCCGCATTGGTTGGTTCCATTGTATCATCATCTTTAAGATTATCAAATTTATTTTTTAACATTATTTCCGGCGGAGCAATTATTATGGTGGCTGCAAGCATGGACGTGGAAAGAAGACTCGTTTGTGGTTGCGCTGGTGCTAGCACTGTGATCTGGTCACTTTTTGTTTGCGCGCTTGTAATTACTTCAAAAGCTGGAGATTTCTTCTTTTTCTTCTTTTTTGGCGGCGAGTTTTTAGTGACGCTAGCTCTCTTGTTCATTTTTATGAATGGTGAACTAATTGCTGATGATTTGATGGACGAGCCGTCATCGGATGCGTCTTCATCAATCGCTAAGGCCCATTTTAAAGGGCTTTGTACGCTTGTAGTAGTAAGTAGTTTATAGGTAAATCTAATGGTGCCTTCCCACAACTTCTATCGAATCATTTAGTTTTATTGTCTTCTATTTAATCAGTCTTAGTTTTATTGTTTATTACTTAAGGTAATAATTAATGAGAAAAAACAAAGAAAAACTACTAACTGAAGTATGAACACTACATAGATAAATTGATTTAAACACTGTATACGAAGAAATCCTTGTTTATCTTTATCCACTTGACATAACACACCTATATAGGTCCTAATAATTATGTTGTACACGAATACAGCTTGAAATATGCACAAATAACTAACAGAAAAACATTAAATCATACAGCAAAAACTTTCTGCGTAAGTTACTATATTAGCCTTTAGCAATTAAAGACAAAATATGTCTATTAAACTGTGAACAGAAATATAACAGATTTTTTGTTTTTGTAAGTTTATATTGACACGTTACCAGTTATTTAGATAGGCCGTCATCACTGAAAGAATGTATGATAGCAAGGTTTTTTGCACGGAGATTGTATATAGTCATTCATGATAGCGGAGGCGGTGATTTGTGTAAAGAAAGAAAAGAAGTACACTTAGTTGGATGAGATTTAGAAAGGGTTAGTAAATTTGTGGGTGAGTCGTATTCAAGTTGGCAGAAGGATTTTCACTGTGTATGTAGTAAAAATAGTGTATGTGAGAGAGAACATAGGAGAGAAGATGTGGAACAGTGGGTGGGAGTCATGTGAAGGCGCCTTGTGGCCTGCTCTTGTGCCTTTATAACAAACATCTAGATCACAAGGGCCTAACGCGCACACAAACCATCCCATCCAACACTATTACAATGTTTTATATATACATACACTCACACAAACCAACAGAGGACAAAACCCCTTGTATACTTCTTCTTCTACCTCTCCACCAAAAGCCTCCTCATTCTCTCAAATCTCTTGGAAGTGACAAACTGCTGGCTGATTTTCTCTCTTTCTACAGTAAACCATACTAACCTCTGCTTATTCTAAGTATGTGTGGGAGTGCAGAGGCGGAAAGAGAAGATTGGGTATAGAGAGTGTTAGAGAGTATAAGAGAGAGATGTGACCGACTATTGGAGTGCCAAGCTAGCTCGGAGGAATATAGACGGCACTACCGTTATAAACAGTGAACATTGCACCATACAACCAACCGTTGGTGATATGTTTTCTACAACTAGAACAGAGAGTATCCACTTCAATTCGTATCTTTCTCGCCCTATCGCTAGAAATATAATATATATATATATATATATATATACGTATGCTTTATAGCGTACCCTTTGGCACAGTGAGGGGCAAACGATTTCTTTCCGTTTAGTTCTTCTGCCAGTGTTTGTACAGTCATGCCTATTGCTGCTGCGGCGCCGGAAAATTCACCCGGGGGGGACTGGCGTTATCTGAAAGCTACATTGTTACTACGGCAGGATTCAATTCATACGAAAAAAAAAGATGGAAGCAAAAAAGAAATCAACGGCAGTGAGAAAGAAAAGAAAAATACAAATATACAAAAAAACCAAGCCAATATTTTAACATTCACAACTCTGCAGACACATATTTGTCAAGCAAAAATAAAAATAATAATAATAATAACTGCTATGAAACAATAAACAATGCTTTTATATTACGATTTTTGAATTCCCGATGACAAAAAATATTATTCAATTCAATATTTTTATAAAATGGGCATTTGACTCTCTGACCCCAACTTCTGGCCCCCACGCAACACTCGCTCCCTTCAAGGGCTTCGTGTACTTGTTTAAAAAAAATAATAATTTATAAAAATTGTTTCTTTTTTTTTTTTTTAAACAAAATTATCCATCAATGTTCAATTGATAATTTTTAAATTAATAAATTAATAGCATGTTGGATGATTTTTGAGGATGTAATCAAGACAAATCCACGGCGACCTGAAAGTATTGTTAGTCAGAATTCTCAATAATTTTTCTTACAAGTGCGCGCTGTAAAAGTAAATCTGAGTAAAAAGATTTTTAATAATAATAAATTTGTTAAAAGAAAGGATTAGGTCAGTGGTTAGTGCACTGGGCTCCCACGCGGAGGTGCACGAGTGGTTCGAATCCAGTTGTGCTGCTAGTGATTTTCTCTTCCTAGGAGCCTGTAGAGCTCACTGTCCGCTGATGGACAGTGTTGTCTGTAACGAGAGAACACTGTCCGAATGCCGGCAGTGCTCTGAGAAATCTCCTGGCGCCAATGACCATAGATATTTGACGCGCCTTAAATTAAAAAAATAAATAATAAATTTTTTACTCGTAAATATTTTTATTAAATATTTTAATTATTGGAGAAATCAGCTGTTGGTAATTCAGTGAACATGATGCTAATGTAATAAGCAAAATGTTGTTTAACTTGGGCCAAAGAAAAAAAAGTTTAAACTTTAAAAGTTTATTTGGACTTTTCGGACACCTTCGGTGCTCTTCTTCGGGAGCTACATGAAAAAAATAAAGAGAAATAAACAGAATAATGACATATATGTTGTGAGAAACGAATCTATGTAGCATTAGAGATTAGAACTATAACCGACATTATTACCAACATAAATTTACATGAAAAATAAAAATTAAAAGAATAAAAAAACTGAACGCTAAAAGATTAAAAAAATATTAAAAATTCAAAATTAAAGAGATCCGATACCTATTATGGAGGGATGGAAAGTTAAATGCTAGAACGAGGTAAATGCCTGATTATGGAGTAATATATGCTTGTATAATGGGTTTGAAAAGGGGAGAAGTTGGGTTAGATAGATAGATAAACTAGAATTAAAGCTGAACACAGTATAATAATAGAAAAGTAGCACAAACTGCCTGGACTTTACACTAAAATTTCTAAAATGGTAGTGAGAGGTAAAGAGAAAAGTTGATGATGCGTTGTGACTGCTGTATGAATTCTACTGCAAGACTGTCGGTAGACTCGCTCCTATAGCTGACACAGCTGTATTTAATCAGTTTCTCCCACTCTAGTCTGGCCTAAAATAGAGAGTGATCCTCTCTCACACTATCTCTCTTTCTGCTTTGGATCCCTCTCTTCGGATCCTATTACACTTGCAAAGAAATATTGAAAGAGTTGGGAAAGATATACATTTGTGTTAGTAATATTTCGGTTATATACTAATCTATAATGCTTTTAAGTTGGTTCTCACCAATATATGTAGTTTTTGGTTTATTTCTCTTTGTTTGCTTTTTATTCAGGTAGTTACTGAGGAATGGCACCAAAGGTATCCGAAACATCGAATAATCTTTCGAAGTTAAACTGTTTTTTACTTTGGCCAAAGGCAACCAACATGTTGCTTGTTTCATTAACAAAGGCCAGACGTAACTATTGTTTATAATGATGCCGATTTTGTTAATTTTTATTTTTTAATCATTTTCATTCGTATAATGAACTGAGGAATTCTTCTTCTACCATTCTAATTGTATAATTTTTTAGAAAATTTGCGAAGTTATGAGTCTGGAAATGTAACAATCTAAACGTTTCGGGGAAGATTCCCATCTTCAGTACATCTAGTACAAAAAATACAAGACATTTCTAATAATTACATTTATTAATTTATTTTTAACAAACGTTAACTTTTGCGAGGATGAATATTGCAAAGACAGCTCTAATGGACTTGGCAGGACGTAGTAAGAGTATATCTATTTGATATCATGTTCCTCAGATTGGATTATACTATAAGCGGCAAAAATATCCACCAAAGACAAGGTTTCCAGCTTGTTAACTAGTAACTTTTCCAATTTTTCCAATAAAAAAAAAAAAATTGAAAAGGAAATAGAAAAAAAAATAGACTTTCATACTTACATTTCATGTAAGTTATATATAAGTTAATTCTTAAAGTTCGAAAGGATTTTGTAACTAGAATGTTTGTTAGTTTATCTCATTCGTTCAAGTTTATGTAAAGTTATTTTAAGTTAAACTAAGTTTACTCTTTAACTTTTAATACTCTTTATGAGTAGCTTACAATTACTTCGTAAATTTTAATCTTTCCCTTTTGGTTATTATATTTTATTCTCTATAAATTTATTCTTCTAGAACAAAAAATATATGCAGATTATTCAATTATTTGCTCAAAGTTTGGAATAAGGGAATTATAATATCAAGTCTGTTTTATACTTTAATTTAAAGCCAATTTTAAGTCACTTTCAGAAAAGGGAGATCTTTTCTGCTTTCCAGTAGTGGAAAATGTCTAAAGTATACAATTTTGATTCCCTTACATTTAACCACTTTTAATATAGAAGGGGAATTGCAAAGATTATATAGAATCGTATTAGGTTGCGATAGGGGATTTGCATTGCGACTTAAAAGATCTATTGTGCCTCCTCAGCCTTCTCAGTGCACTGCCCAACTCACCGGGCATTGAGCTGCAGAGACTGCTGGGAAGAGAAAATCTAAGGAGGTCCGTAATATCCTTGTACTATTTCCATTGCACATAATTTTGAAGTAAATTATCTTGAAGAATATAGAGTCGTATTAGTGATCACATTAGTAGCGCCTTGTTGTCGACGATAGCTCTATTTTAATTAATAATTTCTATAAAAAACTCAGCCTATTTTTTATATTTTTTTAAATATATTTGAAAAACTTATGACAATTTAAGAAATTTAAACAAACAAGGGGAATATAATTGAATAAAGATAGCAAGCGCTGGCAGCTTTATGTTGCTGCCGCCAATCGCTTTAGCGCCATGGTTTCTTAAGACTCAAGATCTATGTCAGAAGAGACTAACAGGCTACAATCTTGAAGCCACGAGCTCCCATTTAGAAATTAATATTCGAAAGTGTTGGAAATCAACATTCAAGAAGTATGAACACTCTGAAGAAGAGAAGAGTCATTCTGTGTAAAAAATTCAACAGCTTACAAAAACTATCACCTAAGAATCTATAACATTACCCTGAAGGAGTTACATCAAGCAACAACTTACAAGAAGCTGTTTTCACTCAGCTCTCTGTCAAAAGCCTTTTAACAAGCTACAGTTCTCCATTAGCTAGACAGTCATGATAATCGACCGTAAAAATAGCCAAAAGTTGTAACTAGACTACACCATTTTTTGCTCAGGCACTCAATTCTCTTTTTATACTCATTTACCTGTCCAGTCTCGTAAAATATAAATATGTATTTCAACAATCGCCAATCTTCATTTCCTGGAATTATTCTCTTGAGAAAACAACCCAAATTTACAGCTACTTGAAGGTAAGGAAAGGACTCTGTGGAGAGACAAAAGCATTGCTAAGATCACTATTACAAGATTGCAGTATTACTAGTAATCATGAAGGATGGGCAATTGTTTACGAGTCGCTAATACGCAAGGATATGAAACGTTAAAGGATACCACGTGAACGCTCTGAAGAAGTATAAGATAGACAGTTTTTATCTTATGCCTGTTCATTTAACACGAAAGAGAGGGATATGCTAAATAAAGTAAAGAGAAGCCTATGTTTTCAGATTGGCTTAACATCCAGATACCAAATTAGGTATCATCGACGGTGACACGGAAGCACATACTTTACTATTAACATTTTTTAAACGAATATAAAATTTAGCAGTTATACTCGAGACTCGAACTGGTGACTTACCAGTTACAAGTCTATGCTCATAACCACTACACCAAAACATCCTCCGATTTCCAATAATTAATAAAGCAATGTAAATAATATAATTCATTATGATTGACTGGTAATTGGTAAACAGATGTGAATCTAAATGTTTGAAACAAACTTTAATATAAAAATAATTAACATATAATAATAATAGTTCTTATTTAACTAATGTTAAACATTATACGTATGTATGATTTATAGAAATGATATGCTTCCATATTTATTCTCGCTAAAATTCCATTTTAGCTGTCATTTTATATATCTCGATTAATTCCAGCATAATTTAAAAATCAGAATTTTATTTCAGAAAAGCCAAATATTTAGAGAATTTGGAAGCAAATTTGTTTTGCGTAATCATGGTTCTTTATGTTAATGAGCACGCCTATAATATGAATCAGCAAGTGCATGATGTCAGTCAACAAGCTTTAATGTTTTATATATGTGTGGTTGTGTGAAAGTTGCTCACATTCATATATATGAGAGTTTTACAGCCCCCCTCCCAACAACAACGTCGGGTGTGGCATGTAATCTGGGGTGTAATGGCTTAGGAATTTAATTTTTATTCACAAAGCATTATGATAATAGCTTGCATAATTTACATATTATTGACTGTCATACACACATTCACGTTTATTATTCATGTAGATTTTACTTACAATAAATTAAAAATTATATGTTTTTTTTATTTTAAATTTAATAAAACCTTTTCTTTTAAAGTATTGAATATAGCTGCATTTAATTCTACAGATAAAATACTGATGAATACTTGGAAAGGTAAGCTAATAGGTACTATAAATTGCTTTAAAAATGAGAGTTAGCAAGTAAATTCTCTTCAATACTGCAGTGTCAAGGATGGCCACAAGATCTCCTGCAATATTTGTACAAGGCTGGAATAAGCTGTTCTTCTACTGGAGGGGATTAGTCTAACATATACATACACGATAACTAACGTCTATTCTATCTCTTCACTCACTTGTTTTATCTAAAAACACTAAACTTCCATTAATCGAAATTCCTGGAATTACTAATTCATAATTTCTTAATCATAATTACTAATACTACGTTAAAAAGCCTACGATAAATTATTTAAACTCATTCACCGGCGGGGTTCCTGTCCTCCCGTCTTCTTCAATCACAATCCTCTCTCTCTAACAGATGTGGCGCGGTACCTTAGGCTATTCATTGAGAAAAGACTCACGTGGAAACCACACACAAGATTTAAAAGACAACTTCTTTATAGACTTATCGGAAGACGATCCAAATTACCTAGAGAACTTAAAAGTCTGATAAATATATTCCTAGAATCAAACCAATTTGGATTTACGGACTTGAATTGTGGTGCTCAGCTAAACCTACAAAGTTACGACGCATTCGGAAATTCCAATCTAAGCTATTTCGACAGTTAGTTGATGCTCCTTTCTACGTCTTAAACCTTACGCTCCATGATAACCTCAACATCTCCTTCATACAACAACTTGCCAAGACAAAATATCATAAATTCCATACTACTCTCTCCCTTTGCTCTAATCCCTTTGTACAATCTCTAGCCTCCACTACCATCCCAGACAGTCCACCTTGCCGTTTGAATCGCCAGTGGCCCCGAGATTTCCTTTGGGACTGATCAGTGCTACTAGCACCCCGTAGAGAGTGCTGCCGCTGGGTAGTTTCTCTCCTCCTACCTTCTCACAGCCTACAGTTTCATTTATTCAACATCTTATTTACTCATTGTATATATGTAATACATGTATTACATGAATACATATATAGAATTACATATGTGTAAATAGTGTAATATATGTAAATTCGCTGACAGCATCTTTCTAAAATTTATGGGAAAGAATAGAAAGAAGAGTTGAAGTAAGCGAGCGATCACTCACGCCAACTAGTAAAGACATGGTTGTCAGTGATATTTTTAAGCAACAATGGCTTGTTGCAGTGATATTTTTAAGCAACAATGGTAAATAAGCAACAATGGTTTAGCAACAGTGGTTAAATCTATATGTAAGCCTACCCTGTATCATGAATCTGCCTTGAGATTTTCGCAGATCGCATTATTCTAAGATCATAATACTCTGCAGTTTCCTAAACCAGCGACAACAACGTCATTTACCAGCCAATGTTAGAAACATTTCCCATTCAATCGTCTAGTTACTAATCTTGATACTACAGAAGAAATCACTTTTGTAATTATTCTTCTTTCAAGTGAGCAGCCGTTAAAATTAAAAATGTTGTTCTACCTTTAATTGAGGGTAGGCAGTGGCTGGGTCGAAATTCCTTCAAAGTTAGCAACTTTATCTTTTCTTAATGACTGGCCACAAGCAGATCTAACTACATCCAAATCAAGAGTCAAAACTTGAACTTTGCGGAGTAGCAATATCGTAACGGATGAAAGTCTCTTAGATGCGATTATTGCAGTTTTCATGACTTCAAATTTTGGTTTCTTCAATAAATCCAAAACTACATTAAGACTACACTCATCCACTTTATCAGAATAATGACCATTAGATCGAATCCAATGATGGAAGATTATCAAAATATTGTCGCTTAATGGTTCCTACTGTTGACATCTTCCGAGATCCTACTTAGTAAATAAAACAAGAAGATCAATACATTCTGGATTTATAATAGTTTAGCTTTTGCAGTGTTCTTTGCAATCCTCGGATTGTTTGTTACTTTCATGACCTCCAGTTTCCGAGATAAATCTAATTATTCTGTTGACACTAGGCTTATTTAAGTGAGTTATAACACTAAATATTGTGATATAATTGAAGAATATTTTTGTTTATAATGTAGTGGAATAGTTTAATTCGAAATGACTGGATTTAAAGTCTAAAGAAACCTTCGCATTCTAACAGCTAGAATACAATGAGAACAAGACAGTCGTCAAATGTGTCTAAACAACGTAAGCCAGTTTAATTTTTAATATTTTCAAACATTTATCAACCTAAAGCCATCTTTTGGTAATGGTGAAAGGAGAGGGTGAAAAAATTTATATATAAGTAAATAATCGATATTAAGGACAAGTGAAAGATCAATGAGGATTAAAAATTTATGGGAAAGAATAGAAAGAAGAGTTGAAGTAAGCGAGCGATCACTCACGCCAACTAGTAAAGACATGGTTGTCACTAAGAGTATAGTAGAGTGACATATATATTACTGAGATAACAAGAGTTTTTCCCTTGTTTCTTTAGAGAATAAAGCAACAAGCTGCCACTGATTTCTCCATATGTTCTGCAGTGTGTTCTCTTTAAATCAGTGTTTAGGAGAAATTATTTACTTTTTCTATTTTATATATTACGTGTATTTTTATTGCAGTTTTTGGTTAATTATTTCGTATATTTCTTTTAGAATAGACTTCTAATTGTTATTAAACCGTTTCAACCTGACAATTATTATTAAGATAGAATTATTTTATCTTCTTCTCAAGACGTCAGCAATCTCCAACACTGACCGCCAAATTACTCTGCCAACTGTTGCTATTATGTTACAGCGTACCGTGAATAGAGTCCTAGCGTTTTCTATGTATAATGGGTTTGTTGATGGAGAGAAATGGTCAGATTAGAATGAATTAACTAAATATGGTTAACACTGTATAATATGATAAGTGACACTGACTGCCTGGACTTTACACATGAAATGTAGTGTATGGTAGAGCGAAAAATGGTAATGACACGTAGAGTGACTGGCGAGTGATATCAGTAATATGAACTATTTTATTTCTGTGTCCCGTCGCTGTATTTATGTGGTTTCTCCCACTCTAGTCCGAGAGAGTGGTCCTGGCATTTTGTCTTTCTTTCCATTCTAAAATAATCTCTTTGGATACTATTACATATATAACTTTCGAATACCGCATTTCTAGCATCCAGGTCCTTACAGTTAATATTTAGTTGCTTAACAAGAATTTTTGCCCGGAATGGCAACAGTCCATTTGCGAGATGTTGCAAGCCCTGTGAGATGTTAAACCTTTGATCTTTTAGGCTTTTGCGGTAATTCTCCTACGAAACACTTAGCTGTTCAGTCAATCAATGTTTTATTAAACCGACATTTAGCCCATATTGCAATAGGCTTCTTCAAGTTAATGTCAACTTGAATGCCAGATCAACAATGGCAAGAAACTAGGTGCAGAAAAAGGAAAAGAAAAAATAATTAACGGTTTTCAAGTGTAAAACCAGGCTGCAATTTTGGAAGCCGGACAGAGAGAAGGGAGTTTTAGACCTCATCACCACTCAGTCAATCACATATATGGAAGGAAAATTTTAACCCCGCCCACTATCACATCCATTTACGTTTAAGATGCTGGAGGAAATAGATCTCACCTCTTTTTTATTCGCCTTTTTCTTGCCAATGCTGCTTTGGTGTTCAAACCTGAAACCTATTGCAACTCTAGTTTCTAGAATCCTATTGCAATATGGATGAAAGGTTTAGACCAAACCATGCGATCCCAACCCGAAAACCTTATTGTCTGATGGTGGTACACAAACCGGAATAGCAATTTGAGCTTCTAGAGATTTTGCATTTTTGAGATTTTTTGTTCACATACATACCATTCGCTAAAAACCTGTTTTCCGCACTTAGCCGGTCACAAAACAAATATTTTCGGTAAAATCTCCATTTCAAAAGTTTGACATGCAATAATAGAAAAACAAAAATAGGAAATCAAAATAATAGTGACAGTCAAACTTTGCAATTTTTTCAATTTCGCAAAGTTTATTTTATTTTACTTTTTAAGTTTCATATCTTCTATTGTACTATTGTTCAATAGTGCAAAAAATTAAATTTCCCTTTCTGTCTACCAACCTTTCTGTCTTTCATTATCTTTGTTTGTTCTGACGTTAGCAAAAACTAAGGATTGCAATGCGAAATGTGATCTTTTTTTGTCATTAACTTATGAAAACTGGACAGGAAGTCAGTGGGTGGGTAGACGTCACCAAAGTATACGCTTTCTTTGATCAAATGTGTGGTCTTATGAACGAAATATGGGGTCTGCTTTGGTGGAAAGTTATTTAGGAAGATGAGGTGAAGTAGGTAAAGGTTGCACGTTATCCTCATGTACCCTTACTTCATCAGTATGTGTCTAGGCAAGGGACAATATGGAGGCCGCCATGGAGGTGGGTTGGATAACTATTTCTCACTTTCACCTTCCTTTTGTAAACGTACTTTTTGTACTCTTCACTTTCTCACTTCCTCTCACACAGTTTCTCTCTATCTGATTAAAAGTACGACTTCTTTCATTACTTTTAATGTAATAAATGAGACATGAACACAAGCTGGAAAAGTCATGTTACTGTATTTGAAAGACTGACCTTCTTAGCTGGCCACGTTATTCTTCTTACTAAGTAGTTTCTGTAATGTAATAATTTACTAGAAAAAAGAAAGATAGTAATATTTACTCTCGCCGTTAAACATTATAATTTTTCTACATACAAGTAAAACTACTAAGTGAATAAAATTGGGAATATTAAATTGCACTAAAAATAAATTTAACGGCAAATTCAACCTGAAGAATCTGTCGCAAATAACGACCAATATATGTACGTACTTAGCGCAGGCAAGTTTAGTGTATTGCAAATGACAATTGTATTGTTCGAACAGGAAAAATCTACCATTAATTTACTGTTGTCTATGTAATTATCAGGTTTAACTGGATTTTCTATCAGGTATTCCGCATAATTATACAGTAAATAATATATCGATTAGGTGACTATATTTTATGTTTCATTCTCTCGTTCACTTTTGGCGGAAAAAAAGTAAAAAATATTCTAAAAATTTTGGTTTAAAACACAAAATAGCGGAGGGGAGGGTGGGGCTTGTTGTTACGAATTTCAGTTAAAAATTTTTAATTGCTGTATGTTGCACTCAACATTGGTGAAAATTGATTAATTCATTGTCTGATAAATTTCTACTAATTATATATTTTTTTTTGAGATTTTTCAAAATTAAGTAACAGTTAAAAAATTCAATTACCGTTAAAATGCGCATACTGTAACAACGGGCCCTTCGGTGGGGGCTTGTTGTTACATGCGGAGGGTAAGTTGTTACAATGTTTGGGTGTTTATTTTAAGGAAATAAAACTGAAATATGTAGCAGCTTGATAATGATCTAAACATGGATTATTACAAACTTAAATGCATTGAACATTCATTCTCTTTCTATTCACTGTCATTAACCATCTCTAAGTCCGAGTTACAATTATGGCAAATATATCTAGGGTCATTTTTAACACATTTTGAATGAGCCCATATTTTGCACTGCATGCATTCAACCCAATTTTCTCCACCTTTTGACTACGACCATGATTTTAGATATTTCAAGCACAGCCTCTTCTCATCTTCTTTGCCGGAAATTGATGATGGCAAATTATATTTTTGATTCTTGTTTGCACCTTTGGAAATACAGATTTTCCTTTTTGTTAGAATTGCCAACATTTTCGTTTTTCTTGTTTTCGGCTTCATTTCTTTTTAAGATCTGCCGTGATTTGATTTAAGATGTGCACTGTAACAACATGATCCAAACAAGTGTAACAATTAACCCCACTCACGCTATTTCACTAATAAATTCGAAATATTTCCTCCATAGGTCAAAGAATATTAGCGCAACCATATTGGATTGAAATTATTGTTAAGGATGTATGAATTAACAGCATAAGTATGAAAGCCTTACATTTAATACTTTCAGATCACAGCTTTCAGTATGATATTTCAAATGTTGTTTTAATAATCAAATGTTGCTTTCACTATGATATTTCGAATAATGACTATGATATTTCGAATAATGACTATGATATTTCGAATAATGACTATGATATTTCGAATAATGACTATGATATTTCGAATAATGACTATGATATTTTGATGGTTCGACGTTAAGCCCACCTCAAAATATAGGCATTACTTTACTACATATTTGTAGTATTTTATAAACATTTTATCAGTATTATAACAAAAATGTTATAAACACGAGAAAGAGAAGTACATGGCAAATAGAGGGCTGCTGGTTGGAAGACTTGTTTGACAGGATAATGTGGAGAGGGTGGTTTGTCCAGACGGCAACCCAGTAGGAGAGAGAGCTCCCAGAAAAGTAGGTAAAAGTAAGTAATGACGAAATGGATCACTATATGATTTTTTAACATACTAAGAATGTAAGGTGTGGGTTAATGAAGATGACTACTTCCAGTCATTTCCAAAAGCGTGTATTAAAAAAAAAAAAAAAAAAGGATCTATGCAGATTTCTTTCGAAAGTACTAGACTGGAGATGGTGATTAAGTTGGTAGGGCAAAAGATTGTGACAACACAGGGGTACGCTACTGTATGCCTAGCCTCAAATAGTCAGTGTTCTGAACGTCTGAGGCTTGATGCTCCATCAAGGTCATGCCTCTTAAACTTTCCATACTATTGTAGTGGAAGTTACAATTTGGAAAAATGGAAATAATTTAGGAAAAATAGTTTAGTGAATTTTTAGCTTAGAATAAAGTGACAGTGTAGTGAAAGGAACCATTAGAGACTATTTAGGTAAAGGCCACCGTTACAGAAGAGGTCACAGAACTTTTGTAGCTTCGTCTTTTTGCCCCTTCTTACAGGGGGGGTGGATTTGAACTACTAAGAGAAAGCATTCTTTCAAGAGAGAGTCGAAATTTTGCTTTCAGCAGGACCAGTCTAAGTTAGACATTCAACCAGTATATTTGTATCAGGAATTGCTCTCTTAAATTCAGTGCCAATTATAAGAGTTTAGCATTTAATCTAGATAAATAATGGATTTAATAAGCATATTATTGTGATATTGTAAAGTGTTTCGATTCATTTAGAGACCAATATATTTATTTCAAAACGGTGCTGATCTGTTGCTTAATTTCTCTCTCTTTAAAATATACATACTCACAAGCCCTTTACAAAATCGCTCGTGCTATACTACAAACTACAACTACACACACACACACATCACACCAAAACATATCACTATCGAGGTTTTTTTTATTATCTATGTTAAACACTCGTTGTATGAAAAACCTTTGGATTTTCTTTGAACTCAAAAAAATGTTGAGGGTTTCAGTTTTATTTGGAAAAAGACCAATTCCAATTTTTGTTTCTTTAAAAATTATCTTCGGTTGAATGGTTTGAACTTTCAAGTTATGGAAAATAATACTTGACAAGTGCATTGAAGTGGGAGGAGAGAACTTTGTGCACCTTTGGATAAATAATTTTCCCAAAGAGTTAATCATTTTCTCATATCTCAAAACTCTCTAAATGACGTTTTAAGCAGAAATAAATACTTTGTAATAGATGAAACTATTCATGTACTTAAATTTATATCCAAAAAAATAAATCTAATTTTTTTTTTTTGGATGGGCCTAATAAAGGAACATTAAGTGGGCTTACGTTTTCTAAGAAGATGATGTCACAATAAGTGGAATAGAAATAATTTATTTTTTGGGGCTTCATCAAACAATATATTTTCCCCACCAAAAAAAGTTGAATTTACATCAACATTTCGTGAATGTCAATATTATAAATAAAGGAGGTAATAAAAATAAATATAATAACTTCTAAAAAAAAATATATAGTAATGAGTGGTTATTCGCATTCGTTAGGATTAAAAAAGTTGAAAGAATGACTTCTACATCAATAAAAAAACAAAAAACATTCCAAATGGGTTTAAAAAAGATTAGAAACAAAAATAATCACCCTAATACTTGGAATCGAGATGGTCAGCGAAGAGGTCACGAAAGGTTAATGTTTATGTGAAAGTAAAAAAGTAAAAATTAAAAAAAAAACAAAATAATGGTATTACGAATGTTTGTAATTGTGAAGGTAGTTTATATATTGTGATAGGGTGGTTGTGTGTGTATTGGATGCAGTAAGGAAGAAAACTACTTACTAAGGACCATCATCACGTTAAGTGATAATTGGTATATTGCGTGGCGTTGTTATATACAGAGGATAGCGATGGTGAGAGAATGTTTGAGTATGGTTTTGTATTTGATGGAAATAGCCGTGGGGTCATAGCAGTTATATTGGGAATAGTGGCGATACAAGGTCCTGGAAGGAC
Organism: Triatoma infestans; assembly: GCA_011037195.1. Lineage (NCBI taxonomy): Eukaryota > Metazoa > Arthropoda > Insecta > Hemiptera > Reduviidae > Triatoma > Triatoma infestans. The sequence goes on from JAAEAF010005618.1 coordinate 66,341, forward strand.
CTGGGATTGGCACGACACCCAGCCGTACTAAGAAATTATTGCCCCTGTCTGACTCATAGGTCAAAACCAACCATCGCTTCTTCCTTGTATTTCTTCTATTTCTTCTTCACCATTTTTGCTACTTCAACCCCCCCCCTATTTTTTTGTCAACCCCTATTTATACATTCCTTTTACCCCATCCCATTATATAAATGAAATACGTCTTCATTCCTTAGTTTAGTTATCCCCACATTAAAACATTTAGCTTCAACAAAATAGATTAAAATTTCTGTCTACAGAATTGTTTGATGTTGTAATCTTGATTTACTCATTTAGGATACTCGTCTTTAATTTATTAAAGAATTTGCACCAGCCATCTAATTAAGGACGCAGCTTGGGTTTATATCAAAACCATGGAATCAGTCTTAATTTGAAAAACCCTATTATTTGCATGATAATAGCCGGTGGAAGATTGAATGATCACATGAATATTATTTGTTCCGTTTAGGCTACTTTTTACTTTCTCTTACTCCTAGTTAGAAAGAGGAAGTATTGTAGTCGTACCAAATTTTCCATAAAGTTTTCACCGGAAATATCCGTTTTGAGCTGCTCTGAGTCCAATTAAAGTGTTTTTTAAGAAAATGGACTATGTTTGTGTGCATTTGAAAAGCATAGCTCAATAACGAAAAATCGCAGAAAGTTCAAATTTGATCTCAAAAATGGCTCCTACGATTTTCATCAATCTTATATCAACTATACATACCAAAATCTACAATTTCTATTTTAAACATTTTCTCCAGGAAAATTTATGTAAGGGCAATTTTTGGGGGGGTAGGTTTTCCTCTAAAGTACTATTTCAGTTTACTCTTTTATTTGAAACATTTCTCCTGATAAAGTCATTTAAGGGGATTTATGAAGTAGAGATGGGGTTATGTTTTTCTCTAAAGTTCTATCATAGTTGATTATACAATTATATCAAAACAAAATTAATTTAACATAAATAGAAGTGCCAAAATTCTGAGTTTCAAGAAAATTATTAAACTGGAAGTGCGCTTTTACTGAACTGTTATTCTCAGTTTTAGACGAACTCCATCGAATTTCACTAAAAATTTGATACACTAACTATAAAATTTGTCAATTACCATTTTGAAAACTGAGGTAAGAGAAAGTTTGTGTGTGAGTGTTTCACATCAGATTTTTTTTTTATTTTAAAAATGAATACAGTGTCTTCACGAAAAATTTGGTAGCATATTTTTTTTCTTGAAATTATTTCCTTAATTAATCCTTATAAAACCATTCTAAAGTATTAAAATAAATAATTGTACTTAATTGCAAAAAAGGTAGAAAGATACAATGGCTCTTAATTAATTAATAATCCTTTTTTATACTGTAAAAGCAATAACAAATAATATAATGAAGAGTTACAGAGAAGGATATACATGGCTAATAACTACAAGAGTAGGTAGATAAATCTAGCAAATACTTCAAGAAAATGTGAATGATAATATAATAAATAAAAAAATAATAATGATAATAATACAGACAAATTAAAATAATAAACAGTGAATTGATAAAAAACTATTAAAAAAAAAAATGGTGTAGGCATTGCAAGAAAAGAATAATAAATAGTAATAATAATAATAATAATAATAATAAACAAAAACAAAACAAATCCTTGTAATAACCCGAGGATTAATACTCGTATTGTAGGAATACAGTTTCGTTATGGTAGTGGTAGCTGTGCAAAAGTAGGTGGATAATAGATATAAAATAAAACACTTCTTGTTACAATAATTTTAAGAATGTAATATAAAAATGTTTGCCAGAAATGAAAGGATTATCTCCACGAGAATTTGAAGTCTAAAAAACACGCCCTTCTAGTGAAATTTACAAGAGGACGATAGTCTAGAGGGAATAGCTGCCAAATAATCTGGAGAGCGGAAATATTTTTTTTTCTTTTTGTTTTATCTTACGGATATCATCCATTTTCCTAGACGCCGCCCAATATAATCTTGATCTCTCTTGGAAATCTCCGACATCATCGGTTGTGTTAAAATTGTTTAGTATCTGAGCAAGTTAATGTCCGGTTGTCAAACGTAAATTAGCCGTTAAAAAACTTTCTTGGGTGGTGTTTATGTGTATGGTGTTAGCTAAAAGCTTTTCCCAGCGTTGAACACAATCTTCAGTTCGCTGAAGTTAAATTTTTATTTCTTCCTTTTTTTGGGTTTTGTTATTTCCGCTGCTGCTTGCTCCAGTATGGGTTCTTGAGGTTGAGAGAGCAGATTGTCTTTTTTGGTCAGCTGATGAGCTTGCACGTTTATTGCAGTACCGCAGCAGTGACTGGGTACCATCATTGGTACGAGATATTTCATCTTTCGCAAATCACGTTCTTTACACTTCTTCTTGTAGCTTTTAATATCTTACTGGAGTGGAAATAATTTAAAGCCTGAGCGAGGATAGCGGTACATGGATGTACTCGTATTATAATTACTACATATTTCATCTTGGTAGGTAATGAAA
>JAAEAF010005619.1:0-15068 GCA_011037195.1 Triatoma infestans
GTAAACGCATTTCCGGGCATCCGATTTTTTTCAAACTCGGATTTTCAACAACATATATTTATTTCTAATTAACATTATTTAGATGACAGAATTGTCTAATAAACTGAAATAGCACTTTAGAGGAAGCCGTCCATATAAGCAGAAGAATGCCGTAATATTTAAGTATAAATGAGACAATAATGTAATATTTAATGTTTTAACCGGGAGTAATGCTGAGTTATTTAGCTTGGGATGTGATAACTATTTTAAAGTTTATACTGTGTGTAATGACATTGCTATGACATTGACAGTAATGACATGGCAAGGTCATAGCAATGTCAAACCTTCACAACACATAACAAAGAAAGAATAATTTATAACTAGTGGCCTAGCCGGCTGCTGTCTTCAAGACAAGGCGCGGCCAAACAAACAAAACCAAGGGTCGATGCTTTACATCAAAGCAAGCACCGCTAAGGCTGGCCACTGACCTAAATTGCTGGTCACCGAAATAACCAAGGTCGCACACTAGGACAGATGTCTTGGTGTGAGTGTTGCTAACACTAATATATAAACTTCGCCCCATTGGAAGAGGGGATGATTATATGATTATTACTTCAGTGCGTCTTCAAGATTATTATACGAGCAGCAGTTTCCGCGTCCCTATACAGTTTTTATTTATACTTATTCCCTTAGTTGTGCATCTTAGTTCATTAATTTTAATCATTCTAAATTGTTAGTTATTTATCTCCTATTTTATTTCTAAGTATTTCTTGTTAATAGTTACCATTACTCACGTTTAAATTATTGTTCAAATACAGTCTATTTTTATAAATACCGTATTAATACTTCGAGCACTAACTTCCAAAAATCTCTAAACTAACTTCCGCCCTCTTCAAGACATCTACTACATACCTCAGGAATCACATTAAACGATTCCACTACATGTGTATTCAACAATAAACAAGTATTATAATTTGTAATTACTCAAGTAAAAATATTCACTTAATTTCTTAACTGAATCCACATTTTAATAATTTTTTTGAAAATGATTAAAATAAAATTAACATTATAAGATTGTTACCCTATAAATAGGGTACATAGTAGGATTTATTATTCTCCACTAAGTTGTTCAAAGGAAGAAGAGCATAATACATGAACTTTTAAACAATTTCATTAAGCAGGACCAATTAAAATAGGGACTTATAACCAGGCACTTCAAAATAATTTTTGAAAAGCCACGATGAAGAGCAGTATTAAAGAAGAAAAGACCCTCAAAAACAGGAAAGAAAAAAAACCAGAAGGGGGATGAGGGTATTGGATTATAATAAGTATTCGAAATAAGAGGGTGGTTGGTAGCTGATGATGGAGGTAGTTGAGGGTGAAAAATTAAAAAAAGTGGGGGGACTTAGGCCTTAGGCCATCACGCTTCGCTTGGTAATTCTTCAATGAGGCATTAAAAAATAAAATAAAAATGAGCTTGATGAATTGTGGTCATTTTTTTTTTTATGCTAATAATTAAATGATCAACAATGAACTTTTATTTTTATTTAAATGAATGTTTAAATTAAATAATATAGCCATAATATTTAAACTGTGGGAATGTGGAAAAGATAAAGCTGTGCACACGGTATGCGTACAGAATATATTTTGAAAAAGAGAAGAAAGAAACTGAAGTGTTAACAATCACAGTTGACTTTCTCTCACTGCAATGTAAGTTAGATAATTGTCTAATTCGCTTTGCACTTGGAATTTTTATTAACAAACTTAATAATATATAGGTAGGAGAATCAAAACTGTAATGAAACAACTTTTAAATGAACTTTGAAAACGGTTGTAGCCGTTTTTAAAAAAATCGCGAAAACAATTTAAAAAACCATTTTGAAATCTAGTAGATTGTTGTAGGGCATTATTGCACTGCGACTTGAAAGATCTATTGTGCCCCCCCGGAGCCTTCTCAGAGAACTGCTGGCCTCCTAGCAGTGTTCTCTATCTACACAGACAGCACTGCCCATCACCGGACAGTGAGTTGTAGACGCTCCTAGGAAGAGAAAATCTAAGGGCAGCATGTTGGATTCGAACCCGGGACCTCCGCGTTGCTAATCCAGCGCGCTACCACTGAGCTAATCCCTTCCTTCTCACTTGGCTTAGGCCAATTAACTAGGGACGGAGATCCTAGTTTGTGTGCTGTATTTGTCCTTGTCTGTAAACAGTAGAGTGTATGTTGTTTACGTGTATTGTGTACTGTTCTGATGAAGAAGTGCATGGTGTACTGAGCTGTGTTTGGTATAACCCGTGAGGTCGCCACTCCCCAAGTAGTAACTGCTTGCAAAGATACTCCTTGCGGGCTGATTAGATTATTATTTCCATTCTGAATCTTTACGAAATCTTCGTCAACTAGCCCTGAACGTGATATAAAATTAAACGTAATATAAAATTTGAAGTTTTTATGATTTGTTGTGGTTGATTCCGCAAAGCTGAAAAGCATCAGAGATATTTTCCGTGATAGCCTGCTTCTTTGTTGTGATCACTGACCGGTTTCGGGCGTTTGCCATCATCAAGATGTTGATTAGTGTATTAACTTTGAATTTGCTCTGTGCAAGAAGTCATATGTTATCACACTGTTTTGACAAAAAATATCCTGATGATGGGCGAACGCCGGAAACCGGTCGATGGCCACAACAAAGAACCAGGCTATCACGGAAAATAATTCTGGTGATTTTTTTATATTTTTTTTTTTTTGCTTTTTGAGATATTTTTTCAAAAATTCGAAAAACTTGACTGACATATTTGACATACCGCAATGGATACAATCTGGTATAGAGAAATAATTTCTTAAAACAAAAACAAAAACAAAACTGAAGTGAAACACTCACACACATTACAATTACATATAAAATAACAAAATTTCTTTCAAACTCGAATTATGCTCATTTGCCCTAACATAGTTGCTAATGACACAAATACCAGCCTACTAATCCAAGCAAATAGTGGAGTAAAGAGCACGCCAATTACACAGATAGGGATTCATTTGTGAAGATAGTATTCGCAGTTTATAGATAATCGTTGCAGCTGTTTTAGAGATAATCACGAAAAACTGAAAAAAAAAAAAAAAAAAAAAATCTGATGTGAAACACTCACACAACTTTCTCTTACTCCTGTTCCCAAAATTATAATTGACATATGTTATAGTTAGTGCACCAAATTTAACGAAATTCGTCGAAAATTGAAAAAAACTATTCAAATAAAAGCGCACATCCGGTTTACTACTTTCCTTAAAACTCGGAATTTTGGTCATCTATTTATTTCTAATTAATTTTGTTTGGAGAATAGAATTGTGCAATCATTACGGACGCACAAATGATCGCAATTTAGAGGAAGCTGTAACCCCATTTCTCCCCCTAAAAGTGCCTTAAATGAATTTTTCCCAGAGAAATATTTTAAATAAAAGATGTAGATATTTGCATGTCTAGTTTATATATGTAGTTTTCAAGAAAATTGTTGGAGCGATTTTTTTAAGAAAAAGTGAAGAAATCATTTAGTAAAGTGTTAAAATAAACGCACTTCCGGTTATCCCATTTTTTTTTAAACTCGGAATTTCAACAACATGTTTAATTCTAATTAACATGACTAAGAAGGCAGAATTGTGCTAAATAAACTGAAACAGCACTTTAGATGAAAACTTAACCCCACCCCAACTCCCCAAAAGTGCCCTTAAATGAATTTTCCCGAAGAAATGTTTCAAATAAAAGTTGTAGCTCTTTGTATGTGTAGTTGATATACAAGTTTAAAGAAAATCGTCGGAGCCAATTTTGAGAAAATCGCAAAAACGTAAAAAACTAACTAGTAAAATGGTACTTCCGGTGTAGGAATTTTGACAGATAACATACTGTCAGATCCCATGGTGATACCTAAACGGAATATGAAGGAATATCAACTTTCTACGGTTTTTCGTTTTTTGAGCTATGCTGTTCACATACATACACACACACACACACACACACACACACACACACGGACACGGACCATTTGCTAAAAACCACTTTTTTGGACTCAGGGGACCTCAAAACGGATATTTCCGGTGAAAACTCGATATCGAAAATTTGACATGATTACAATACTTCCTCTTACTAGGAGTAAGAGAAGTATAGTCACAGTATAGTCGCACTTTTAGCTGAAATAACCAGTTTGAACTTTTTGTAATTACCGTTTTTGAGATATTTTGTTTACAAACACACATACATGTAAAGACCATCCGCTAAAAACGTTTTTTTTCGTACTCAGTGGAGCACAGAACATCATATTCCGGATTCCATATTTCCGGTGAAAATTCAATTTTAAAATTTGGCACGATCGTGGTACATCCTCTTAATCAGGTGGAGTATGTGAAAGTAATAAATAAATTTTGAATAAATGTTTAATTGAATATCTAAAAATGCCAAAACATAATGGAACGGCCAATAGGCAGATTGTTGCTCCTCTACAATTATTGTACCGTCATTAAAATAAATGAATAAAGATACGCTGATTATTTTTAAAGTGCACTGTATTTCGTATAAAAATATAGGGATGATGAACACACAAATAAATATAAGAGAGATGAAGAATGTTTGCAGTTACTAGTGATTTTAGATTATGTTTCTCTCTCGCCTGTACTGAGAAAAGAAGGGTGTCCCTGGAGCTGTGCCGGTATCGTCTGTACTCTCGTACCTCCGTTCTGGTGCGGAGATGGTTAATAGAGGATAAGGTTGCTCGTCTTGATGATGATGATGATGATGGTATTCTGATGTAGAAAGTTTAAAGATGATGGTGGCACCGCAAGTTCCACAATGGTTTAAAGTGTTGGTTGTACACAGGCGTACAAAAAAAAAAAGTCGAATAATGTTCGACGTATGGCCAAACCAAAGTGAAATAAATTTAAGTAGGTAATGTGCGCACTATCAGAGCGGCAGAGCAACTAACTGTTTAAGAATAACTCGTTGTTACGAAGCAAAAACATCGTAAGTTCCAAGTGCGGGCGAGTGAGAGATACGATCCACACACACACACACACACTAACATGAGAGAAACATAATAGTGGTTTTGTGGTAGTAATAGCGAGAGAATAGAATGTTTATTTTGTACCATTATATACGATTATTAAAATTTTAATTTTATTTTAGTCACTTTCCCTACGGACGCTCCACATAATCTATACTCTCAAGCTTGCGATTAGCTCTCCAATTTTTTTAAATCAGACAGTAAGTACTACCATGTATTGACAAATGACACAGCACGATCCTCGGACTCTACATTGACAAACGTCCGAAATAGGAGATCTCAAACGACAGGAACGCAGGAAAGCATTATTACCTGCTTCTAAGCTGAACATTACATAACAAAGTGCTGATAGAATATAACACGCTACTGAAACTGATTTGGACTTATAGGCTCGAACTAGAAGGGGATTCAGCCAATCATTCTAACTAAATAATTCTACATGCAACTAAATAATTTTTAAATTTAAAAATAAAAGCGGAGCAAAAAAAAAAAAATCCACATTTCTTCAAGAAAGAATTCAACACTTTGGAAAACTTTCCAAAATTGCAATCAATTAGAGTGGTCGTATAGATCTTCAAAGTTAAATTTATGAATTCTTATTTTTGGTTAATTTACACAATCCGTACAATATTTATTTGTCCCTACGTCCATAGTAGTAGTAGTAGTCGTAGTAGGAGATCTATGTTGGTTTCTGTCTGGGTCAGCAGGCGACCTAGATCTCATTGAGAAGGGGATATATTTCTAACCATCCAGCACTATCGTAAGGGGAGAGAGGAGGTGGCCGCGATGATGTCCCCCCCCTATATCTCTCACTCACCACCATTCTCAAACAACGAACCACCTCCACTATAGTTCGCAACAACAGTAAAACAGATAGTTTTTTTTTTCTTTTTTCTTTCTTTATTTCAGTTTAGAAAGAAAGGAGGAAGGAGGGCAATGACCCCAGTGGGCCTTATTTATCTCTTCAATATTTAAATTATATTTGTACAGTTGGTAATGATACTTTAAACAAGTCATTATGTTTTGGGCGTATTTTTTCATGGATTTAATAATTATCTATATATTTACAATTTCGAAATTCTAATTTTCTTTTAATAAAAAAATAAATAAAGAGTAAAGAACTTTGGTGTAACAGCCCATGAAGGGCCGGCCATGCTTGCCTGAAGACGGATTTTTATTGCTAGCGGTAGGTAAGCACCCCGGCGGTTCCCACCGCCTTTAGTTCTGGCTTTCTCTACCAAGGTTCACAAGTAACTGTAGCTCCCCAGTTTTTCTCACGATTCTCAGTGAACATCGTCTTTACCTTCACGGGAACGTAACCTTGAATTCTAACTGCATCACAGTCGGAATGCACTAGCCGTTATAATCAAATGCGTGAGGGTTTTTATTCAATAAAAAATGTTTATTTTTAAGCTGCGCTAAATTAACTGTATATTTACTTCTTCATATTATTTAAAAAGATTGTAACAATAAAGTTGTAAGACTATATAGAGAAAATGAACTTGCAGTGCAAAGTTCATTTTCGACATTCTAGAAGAAGCACAAAAAATTCCATAAGTTTTTTAATAATATTAAAGCGTCTTAAATGCATTCATTCAGTGTTCAAACACTGAGTATTTCAGGGAACGTTTTAAGAACAGGCTGAATCTGAAAAAAATAATTTTTAAACATTAGGTCTCTCCCTCTGTGAATATGTGTGTTTAATATATGAACAGTATAATTCAAAAACGAAAAATCTTAGCTTTGATATTGTAGTGGAATCAATTGTCGTGATTCCTGAGGTATGAAGTTGTCTTGAAGAGGGATTTATTAGGCGGAAGTTAGTTTAAAGAGTTATTGCTTGAATTACTAACACTGAATTTATAAAAATAGAATATATTTTAACAATAATTTGAATGAGCCTAATGGTAACTACAATTAATATGATTTGATAAAAGTAAATAAATAATTTTAAGAGTTAAATAACAAATAATTTAAAATGATTATAATAAATAAACTAATATGCACAACTATGAAAATAATTATAAGTAAAACTTGTATAGGGACGCGCTCGGAACTCAAGTATAACTGCTGCTGAAATTGATGCTGATATAATAATGTGGCTACTGGTATAATGATGATGATATAATGATATAATGATCCCCTCTTCCAGTGGGGCGAAGTTTATATTAGTCTTACTCACACACTGTCAAGTGTGTAAGTAAGTTCTCACACTAAGACATCTCTAGTAGCGTGCGACCTTGTGCGACCTTGGTTAGGTCGGCGACCAGTGATTCAGGTCAGTGGCCAGATTTGGTCGCCCATCGGCGACTTTCAAAGACCAGGTGGCTTCTGTTCAATGAACAAGGCTTTATCGGTGCTTGTCTTTGATACCTTTGTATTGAAAAGGCAGCGACCGGCTGTGGGGCCACTAGTTATAAATTATTCTTTCCTTTTGTTATATTTTGTGGAGGCTTTGACATTGCTATGTCATTACAATATCACGTATCATCACCAAAAGAATTAGCAGTCAAAGAATCCCCACAACTTTACGAATAGATTTTCACTTTTTTGTGATTTATCTTGAAAATTAGCCCAAAAGATTTTCTTTACAGATGGAATTTACCTAAAAACTATGGCCTTCATACATACTAGTAACACTTCCAATCAAAAATATAATTGCTGTATATCCTACGTATAACTATATAATATTAAAGGGATTAAAAATACGCTGATAAAAAGTCTGTTCAGTTAAAGTTTATAATTTTAATTATTAGAAATTGCATTTACCTCATAAATCTCTTTCACATGTGAAACATAAGCGTAGGATAAGCCCCATATCTTTATGTAATAAATTTAATTTAAGCCCCTTCACAAATGGAAATAACAATTAATAAACTTTGTTAATCTTTGTGGTATCAGTTTTTTAACTATAAATATTATTTTAAAACTGATTTAATAATTAGATAACATAGTTTACATTTTATTAGATTAAGGATGGGATTAGCTCAATGGTAACGGCGTTGAACTCTTCTTACGCGGAGGTCCCGGTTTAGAGTCCAGTCGCACCTTAGATTTTGTTTTTTTTCTTCCTAAGAGCCTCTCTACAGCTCACTGTTCGCTGTCATGGATAGTGACAGACAGTGTTGTCTATAACGAGAGAACACTGTCCAGAGACCGACTGTGTACTGAGAAGTACTCCAGGCGCCAATGACCTTTTCGATGTTCACGCACTTTAAATTAAAATAAAAAATCTGGTGTGAAACACTCACGGCAACTTTCTTTTACTCGTGTTCTCAAAATTATAATTGGCAAATGTTATAGTTTGTGTACCAAATATAACGAAATTCGTCGAAAACTGAAAAAGCTATCCAGTATAAGCGCATTTCCGGCTTACAATTTTCTTAAAACTTGGAATTTTGGCCATCTATTTATTTCTAATTAATTTTATTCGGATGATAGATAGATTTGATTGTATAATCAACTATGATACCACTTTAGGGGAAGCTGCAACCCCACCCCTCCCCTAAAACTGCCTTTACATGAATTTTCCCAGAGAAATGTGTTAAATAAAAGATGTAGATCGTTGCATTTTTATATTGTATACGAAGTTTCAAGAAAATCGTCGGAGCCATTTTTGAGAAAATCGCGAAAAAATTAAAAAATCATTTAGTAAAGTGTCAAAACAAACGCACTTCCGGTTATCTGATCTTTTTTTAACTCGGAACTTCAACAACATATTTAATTCTAATTAACATTATTTAGATGACAAAATTGTCTAATAAATTGAAATAGCAGTTAAGATGAAAACCTAACCCACCCTTCCCCCAGAAGTGCCCTTAAATGGATTTTCCTGGAGAAATGTGTCAAATAAAAGTTATAGCTCTTTGTATGTGTAGTTGATATGATCAAGTTAAAAGAAAATCGTCGGAGCCATTTTTGAAAAAAAATCGCAAAAAACGTTAAAAAATCCAAATAGTAAGTGTACTTCCGGTTGAGAATATGACACATAAACGCACCGTGAAGAATCCATGGTGCTACCTAAACGTAATAGCAAGTTTTGAACTTCTACGATTTTCGTTTTGAGCTATGCTGTTCACATACATACATACACACACACACACACACACACCCACACACAGACAGACCATTTCCTAAAAACCACTTTTTTGGACTCAGGGAACCTCAAAATGGATATTTCCGGTGAAAACTCAATATCGAAAATTTGACACGATTACAATACTTCCTCTTACTAGTAGTAAGAGAAAGTAAAAATTATTAGTTTCTAATTTTTTTGGGTCGATGTTTATTCAAATTATTTAACAAAGAAAATTCTAAAACGACTTAATTGAAAATGATTTTTTGTAAGTTCTAGGCTAATTATTATTGAGTATAATTTATTTTTTTCTAGCTAGGTAGCCTTAAAAACCAATTTATTAGCCCTCAAAATTTTTACTTTCTCTTCCTCCTAGTAAGAGGAAGTATTGTAATCGCGTCAAATTTTCGATATCGAGTTTTCACCGGAAATATCCGGTTTGAGATCTCCTGAGTCTAAAAAAGTGGTTTTTAGCAAATGGTCTCTGTGTGTGTCTGAGTATGTATGTATGTGAACAGCATAGCTCAAATTCGAAAAACCGTACAAAGATGAAACTTGATATTCCGTTTAGTTATCACCGTGGGATCTGACAGTACGTTATATGTCAAAATTCCTCAACCGGAAGTACCACTTTACTAGTTGGTTTTTCTTACATTTTTGCGATTTTCTCAAAAATGGTTCAAAGATTTTTTTTGGTACTTGGTATATCTACTACACATACAAAGAGCTACAACTTTTATTTGAAACATTCACCCAGAAACGTTCATTTAAGGGTACCTATTGGGGAGAGGTGTGGTTACGGCTTCCTCTAAAGTGCTATTTCAGTTTATTAGACAATTCTGTCATCTAAATAATGTTAATTAGAATTAAATATGTTGTTGAAATTCCGAGTTTGAAAAAAATTGGATGACCGGAATTGCATTAACTTTACCACTTTACTTTATGATGTTTCACTTTTTCGTGATTTTCTCAAAAATGGCTCCGACAATTTTCTTGAAACTTCCTATATAAACTACACATACAAAGATGTACAATATTTATTTAAAACTTTTCTCTGGGAAAATTCATTTAAGGCACTTTTAAGAAGGGAGGGTGGAGGTTATGTTTTTCTCTAAAGTGCTATCATAGTTGATTATACAATTCAATCATCCAAACAGAATTAATTAGAAATAAATAGAATGCCAAAAGTTCTGAGTTTCAAGAAAATTAGTAAACCGGAAGTGCGATTTTAGTGAACAGTTTTTTTCAGTTTTCGACGAATTTCATTAAATTTTGGTACACAAACTATAACATTTGTCAATTATAATTTTGAGAACAGTAGTAAGAGAAAGTTGTGTGAGTGTGTCACACCAGATTTTTTTTATTTATTATTTCTTACAATGTACTCAACGTTTGGGCCTTTATTTAATCTCTAGATTAAAATTATATAATCTAGTAAGATATATATATAAGTACTAGTAAGATTATATTAATTACATAATGAAAATTTCAAGGAACTAATATTTATAACAACACCGAAGGCCTATCTATTATATAAAACATTTTCTGCAATAACTTCTAAAAGCGCAATAATTAAAAGAATTTTTAAAACAAATGTACAACAAGCAAATGGCTACCAAACCTTTCTATAAAATTGCACATCTAATCAAATAGAAAGAAAATCATAATTAAAATTACTGTTCTCATCAATAGAAACGTGAAATTTTAGCAAATATATTCAATAATAATGACCTTATTTAAATTATTAATGTAATAAGTTCAACAATAAACAATGATGGGATTTATAAACTACTAACGAAAATAATTAAGATTAATAAGTATACTGGATTATAATGTCAGGTTGGTGATATAGAATACTATTTTTACTTTCTCTTACTCCTAGTAAGAGGAAGTATTGTAATCGTGTCAAATTTAAGATATCGAGTTTTCACCGGAAATATCCGTTTTGAGGTCCCCTAAGTCCAAAAAAGTGGTTTTTAGCAAATGGTCTGTGTGTGTGTGTGTGTGTGTGTGTGTGTCCGTGTGTGTGTCTGTGTGTATGTATGTGAACAGCATAGCTCAAAAAGGAAAACCGTAGCAAAGTTCAACACTTGATATCGTCTAGGTACACCATGCTCCATCTGACAAATGGGTCACGCCCTTTTCAAAAAAATTCCTAACTAGATACCACTTTAACTACTTTTGTTTTTTTTTTTTTTAACGTTTTTTTTTGTTTTTTCGCAATTTTCTCAAAAATGGCTCCCAACGATTTTCTTGAAACTTGAAATATCACCTACCACTCAATGAAGCTACACTTTATTTGCACCAAATGTTTCTCAGGGAAAATTCATTTAAGGGCACTTTTGGGGGAAGGGGGTTAGGTTTTCATCTAAAGTGCTATTTCAGTTTATTGGACAATTTGCTCATCTAAATAATGTTAATTAGAATGAAATATATTGTTGAAATTCCAAGTCTGAAATAAATCACATAACCGGAAGTGCGTTTACTTTACCACTTTACTAAATGGTTTTTTTCACTTTTTCACGATTTTCTCATAAAAATGGCTCTGATGATTTTCTTGAAATTTCTTATATAAACTATACATACAAAGATCTACAACTTTTATTTAAAACATTTCTCTAGGAACATCATTTAAGGGCACTTTTAGGGGAGGGGTGGGATTATGTTTTTCTTTAAAATGCTATCATAGTTGATTATGCAATTCTATCATCCAAACAAAATTAATTAGAAATAAATACATGGCCAAAATTCCATGTTTCAAGAAAATTAGTAAACCGGAAGTGCCGCTTTTACTGAACAGTTTTTTTTTTTTTTTTCAGTTTTCGACGAATTTCATTAAATTTGGTACAACAAACTAATAATTTTGAGAACTGGTGTAAGAGAAAGTTGTGTGAGTGTTTCTCACCAGATTTTTTTTTTACTTTATATTTTCATGTACACATATAAATATGAAAATAACATGGATAATATTTCTGCTCTCAGCTGATTTTAAACATGTATTCTATGGATTACTAAAGTTTAGTAACATAAAAATAATAATTATTACTTCCTTTGGACAAGAATAAACAAAATTTACAAAATAAAAAATAAAAATAAAAAAAAACACTGAAAATGAATTGATAAAAGCAAGTGGCAGTTGGTGAAAATAAAGAAGAGATGAAAAAAGTAAAAAAACTTTCTTATAACTAGAGGTCTAGCAGTCGTCCTATATAAGCAATCTTCTTTAGTGCTTATGCAAATGAGATACGATGGGGTCAGAAGTGTAACTCCAACAATTTCAAATATAACTTCAGTGTAAAACACAAGCTAACTAAAATATTTTTTATTACCAGGTATTACTGACATAAATTTCAACGTTATACTACAGATATACTGCTGGATTATAAATAAATGTTATAATGTGGTTATAAATTAATGTTTTTATTATTTCATTAACACTTTTACACATTTTTACTTTTTTTTTATGTTTAGCCATTACTAATTTGAATAATTAAAAAAAAAATAAATAATGTATTAATTAATCTACACTGAGTTAAAAAATAAAAAATAAAATAAAGATTAAAATATTATTAATCGTATATTATTAAGTTGTTTTAAAAAAAAAAAAAAAAAATCTGGTGTGAAACACTCACACAACATTCTCACTCAAGTTTTGAAAATTGTAATTAACAAACTTTATGGTTAATATACCAAATTTAATAAAATTCGTCAGTATTTTTATGGAAAAAAAATCACAAAAACTATTTAGTAAAAGCGCACTTCCGGTTTACTAATTTTCTTGAAATTTGGAATTATGGTAATCTATTTATTTCTAATTAATTTTGTTTTGGATGATAGAATTGTATAATCAACTATGATACCACTTAAGAGAAAAATATAACCCCACCCCCTCCCGCAAAAGTGCCTTTAAATGAATTTTCCCCTGAGAATTATTTTAAATAAAAGTTGTAGATCTTTGTATGTTTAGTTTATATAAGATGTTTAAAAAAAAATCGTCCGAGCCATTTTTGAGATAATTGCGAAAAAGTGAAAAAAAAGAAATCATTTAATAAAGATGTAAACTAAACACACTTCCGGTTATCCGATTTTATTTTTAAACTCGGAATTTTCAACAACATACTCAATTCTAATTGACATTATTTAGATGACAGAATTGTCTAATAAACTGAAAAGAGCACTTTAGAGGAAAAACCTAACCTTTCCCGTTCACCCATAACACACACAAACCATTTTCTAAAAACCACTTTTTTGGACTCAGGGGATCTCAAAACGTGTACTTCCGGTGAAAATTCGATATCGAAATTTGGCACGAGTACAATACTTCCTCTTACTAAGGAGTAAGAGTAGGTATAAAAAAATTAATAAATTAAAGTTCTCCATACATAGTACAGTATTGACTTTAAACTTTTTTTAACCTAAAATTTCCTAACCTTCACTAATCTAACCTAACCTCCATTAACCTGAAAATCTTGACCCTTTAACAAAAGTAAACTCCCTCGTTTCCATTAGCTAGGAGATATACTCGTACATAGGTCACTATAAAAGCGTGGAAATAGAGCTGTTATCAGGCGACATTGCAGGCAAAAAATGGACGATTACTAAGCCACCTCCCAGGATATTTGCTATTTAAATAGTAATATAGAATTACATTTCGCGAATGTGGGGAGAACAAACCAATGAGCTGATATTTAAGTTGGTCGAATAATGAGATATGTGAATCGGTGATAATGAGATATAACTCAATTCGGTTAATTTCAGCATTCACAGTCAGATTGGCTACCATATCGATCATCATGATCAACAGCAGTCATACAAATGAAAAGCATTATATAAAAGTGTGATAATTAATAAAGTAGCAATATCCAGCGTTAAGGGAACCCGGTTGGAGAAAGTCGAAAAAAGTGAAAAAAATTGTTCAATAAAATTACACTTCTGGAAAAATCGATGTTTTTCAAACTCGATATTTTGGCAATACATTTTAATTAATTCAATTAATATAGATGATAATTTTATATAGCTAACAGAGACGTATAAGAAACTGAAATGACATCCTAATTAGGAAAATATACCCCACCTTAAAACCCTTCTTTAATGAAATTTGCCGGAAAAAAGTTTGAAAATAAAAGTCACAGAACTTACATGTTCATATTAAGTTTATAGAAAATTGTTAGGGGGTTTAAAAAAAATGAAAAATTCATTCATTCAAGTGGGGGTGGGGGGGTTGAAAGTTATAAATATCCTGTGAAAAATTCATCTTTTACTAATTTGTTTATATACATATCTATATATATATGTTTTTTGGAAAATCTGGAAAATTTACTCTTTCAGGAGGAGGAGGATTTTTCTTAAAAAGATAGCTGTAGCTAATTCGACAGGTAATAGGCTTTTTTGAAACATTTTCAACGACTGTTGGACGGGTAAGATGCAATAATTATCTGACTCTATGTCTGAAAACTTTTTTTTATATACAGGGTGTCCCAAGGTATATGGATAACGACTTTTGCTTTTTTTTCCCTCTCTGAAACGAAGATAGTCTAGAAAAACACTCAAAATACGTACCCCGTTATTTTTTGTTAGAAATCCCAATTTAAAATTTGCAAATTTTGTTATTGGTGCTTCCAGAGCGAGATACAGGCACCAACTTCATTTTTTCAAATGGGGGGTGTGGTTTTTTTTTAAGAAATAGATTCCTCTGTTTTTTGTAAGAAAAATTTACTTGAACGGTTTTTTTCTTTGAACGATATTTTACAAGTGTAACGGCAAGAGAGAGAGGCAAGCCCGACCGAGCCCAACCGAGAGAAAACAAACTCTCTCTGGTACTCTCTCACTTAAGCAGGCTAGAGTGGGGAACCTGTATATAAGCCAGTGAGAGTTTGTTTTCTCTCGGTCGGGCTTGGCTCTCTCTCTTGCCGTTATACAAGTTATGAATAAAAACATGATTCCTATAAGAAATTTCAAAATGATATTATAACGGTTT